>OY757262.1:11115069-11183441 GCA_963584085.1 Pyrausta aurata | reverse complement strand
ATACTTTTCTGTAGCCTTTTTTGCAGCTGCATGATACTATTTTCAGTATCAACTGTAGAGCTTGATCAAAGTATGCATTGAATGCTGACAAGCTGAAGAAGGTGGTCTTTTCATAATAACACCGTATTGTTCTTGAGAGTTGGCCAAGAAGTGAAGTTGAAGTACCTAAATATTTCGTAACACGATTATACTTTTTTAGGTTTGCTTAACCCTATACTATGTAAGAATAAAATGTTTCTCCTGGCTTTTTACCTCCTCGCGTTAGGCATCAGGATTTATTGTATCTTGCAAGTCGATGTTATATGTTATTGAATAGACTGAACCTTTCCTGTGCCTTAGAATGCCGATATTATGTAGTACGTCGAAAAGACATTGTCGTAGTGGTTGGGCAAGACATTGATCTGTTGGTTCTTTTACTGGGACTGACTCCACCACGTAAGAATATATTCTACTACATCGGCATTCTACAACAAAGGAAAGGTTTAGTCTTTCCTATTTGGTAAAAAGACCGACTTGCAAGATACAATAAACTTTTTAAATAACCCGGATGCCTCACGCAAGCAGATAAAAGAGGCAGGAGAAAGATATATTCTCGGATAGTATCATAGTAGGTACCTTAAAAGTATAAACGATATACGAGAGGTCCACTTTTACAAAAAACATTGATCTGAAGAACAATACGATGGTGATATTACAATTTAATAGCACATAATTCAACACATACATTTCATCAAGTTCAATTATGGCGAGCAAATTCATTTAACCCAGAAAACTGAAGCTGGAAAAAATAGTAACTTTGTACCCTAAATACCACATAGGCACCAGCTCCACAGTAGATACTGAAAATAGTATCATGCAGCTGCAAAAAAGGCTACAGAAAAGTATGTGGATGTGTCAAAGTTGCATTCCGTTGTTCCACCATAAATGCAGACATTGGGGCCTTAGTAGCTTCGACAAACCTTTAGAAGATAACAATGACGATACTGATTTGTTTTAGATAGGTAAGTACTACAGAATCGCATTTCTTGAGAAAATTTATAAATTATATTGTTTATTTTGCGTTAAATGTTGTATTTCTGCTAAGCGCACATTTTTAGTACTCTTTGATGCTCCATAGCTTAAGGCTGCTGTCACCTACCTTCTAACAAAGTTCAAGTGCAGTTTTCTCCCCAAAAATGACTAAACTGACTACTTTTTTTGAATGAATTGTGTAGAAATGAATTATCTCCATAAGATGTCGACTCAGAATTTTTGATTCAATCTTTAAAATGCCTGTAATTTGCAAACATAGAAGCCAAATTGACGGTTTTTCTGGTGCACTTTTCCAGATTAGTTGTTGACATCAGCTATCGAAATAACTTAAACATGAAAGGAAATACGTTCCTCTACAAGATTTCGACTCTGTTTTTTTTATTAATTGCTCTGGTTATTCCAAATGAAGACAAAATTGAAACCATGTTTTGGCATAAAATACGCACCTAAAGACAGGCGATTATCTCTGAGATACATTGCACTTATTGTGTGTTATTTGATAAAACAATGTTATAGAGGTTCCTATCTTTGACTTGGCATCTAAATTCTTGATTTTATCTTGTGCAATATATTCAAAATATCTTACTAAAGTAACCTATAAGTTTGAGATTTGGAGCTGTCACGAACATTCATCTTCGATCGACATTTGACAGACAGCGCCGAGCGCTCGAAGGGGAAGGGTGTGTCGCTCGTTGTCTTCGCTGCTAGTCTTTTATTTCGTGTATGATACTCATTCCAAATTTGAAAATATCACGCTTTGCACAATTTTTATACGGCGACCAATTCGCCTTGAGGCTTTATGCAACAGGCATAAAGCCATATAGTGCATTTGGATCGTCGATGGTCTCTAATTATAACAAAAAAGTATTCGTTCTTTTGTATCGACTAGTAGTTGTATTTAAATGATTAATCAATGTTATGTAAACTTGCATAGAAAGGAATCCTTATTAATACTATAAACGATTTGTATGTATGGCGACTATTTCAAGAGGTTCTTAGTTATAACGAAGATCTTTTATCATATACAATTTGTATTTTCGCAACTTGATCAAACAAAATGTGCAGATACGAGGACCAAAATTATAGACAAAAATAATAATAATAAAAAATTGACTACAAATTAAAATTGTGGTATATAAGGTTACCTCGTTTTAAGTGATAATATTTAAAGGGCTGATTCAGCACAATAAATTAATCATTTTTTTGTAGAAAACACTATGGGGCTTTATCCGCAAGATTTTTGAGAAAATTGTAGACTAAGATAATTATTTTTTTCAGATTTTATTTTTTTATTAATTAAAGTTAAGCTTAGAGAAAAATAAGGTTTAGGCATTGAATTGAGAGAGGCAAAGTCGATAAAGTAGATAACTTTTTAAATTGTCAGAGTGCTGTTTTGAAAAAATAATATTGTCCTTGCTAAAGAAAATAATAAAAATGAAATCTCAAATTTCTAAAAAGTAATGAATGTGTTCTGTTTCTATGATGTTTACAAAGACACTGTTAAAATATTATCACTTAAAATGATTTGACCTTATATGGTGAGCAAACTGTTTCTATCACCAAACAGTTAAATGTCAATTTTAGACAAATACTCAATTAATAAGGCCAAGAATAGGCAATAGTACCAATTCTACTGCATATGTATGGGGTTGCAAATAATAACCTTATTTATATAAAATAAAGTAGTATCAGTAACACTACTTTATAGTTCAACAACGGTAGACCGATTTTCATGATATTTACTTTGTTGAATTAGTATTTACCTCTTACCCCTTAAGTTATTATAAAACAGGGCTGGGGCGCGCCGAGGCTGAATATGAAGCGAAGTTATCTGTGGTCTAAGTTTTTTTTTACTAAAAGTGCCATCGCATGGGCTCTCTCAAGCTTCATCTTAAGCGACATCTATCTGGGCATAGACTCCAAAAGGAAATGGATTGCCTAAAATGGAGTCCTTTCAAGAGTTATTTCAGACTTTTTAATGTATTTGTTTTTGAAGTCGGTTTTATTGAAATAGTATGGCGGTGAAGTGACCATCAACCCAACAAAATTAAAGACCAATAAGGGCTTTTGTTTTAAGTATTTGACTTTGAGTAGTAAACATGGTGTGTTTATAAATTTTCTTACATCATTCGTGCTTTGGATTTTGAATAAGAATAAACCGACGACAACAAGTAAAAGGCCAGTTTTTCTTTATATGGACCGTATAGAGGCGTTATTTAGTTCCACAACCTTTGATACGCACTTGTACGTACGTACCATTGGCAATTGGCGTCAATTCCATACTGCGTGGGACTTGTTCATGGCATTTATTCCATACGCTAGCAGCAGTGTTTCAATGGATTAAACCTAAGTAAATAAGGCAATATTTTGCTTTTTTAACAATACTTTTCTTTCTACCACAATCTACAACCACAACCTAACTATAAACTTGTATAGTAAAACGCTTGTTTTAATAGAAGCGTTTCATGTGATGTTTATGTAGTTAATATGAACTTGTATTTAAATTGTACGCAAATGCCATGAAGTTCCATGGTTCTATTCAAGTTCACATTCATATAATGTTTCATTATTGAAAAATGTATATGTACAATTGATATAAAACCGGTGTAAACCAAATAATTAAATAAAAATTATCTTATTTATCATCTGTTATACATGAAATACTTGAAATCTTGATCGAAATCTTCTTGACTACATTTTCTGAATGACAGTTATAATAACTTGTGACATATTTCATATATCAAAATACAAATCATATCAAAGAACAGCGTTACACTAAAAAGCATTTATGTGTAAATAAATCCTCATAGCATCCAGCTGGTATGACACGTGGTAGATCAAGCGCAGAACCAACGGCATCATCCACCAATAACCCTTAGTCCCCGTTTCTCGTGGAATTACATTCGTAAAAAAATACCTATTCTCAGAGTCACGATTTGGGTGAAGACATAAAGAGGCAGATAACCAGTACCGACCTGTACCGACTGACTAGTGATGTGCCAAGTTATCTTTTTTTAATCTCGAAATATTTTGGAAATTCGTTACAAAAATCCAAATAAGGACCAACTGACACTAGAATATTGTTTTAAAACAAGATTCAAATCAAGACTTGAGTCGAAAGAGAAAAGCATTTCAGTTCCATGAAATAGCCAACACGCCACATCACTGTTTAGTCGGTGCAGGTCGGTACGTGTTACCCGCCTCTATATGTCTTCACCCTTTGGATGCATTTCGTTTTTTCTATGCTTCAAGTTTTTTACGTTATTATAACTGTACGTTTGTGTTAAAATCTGTGAATTTAGTTATATAATCATCAAAAGGAAAATGTTCGCGAATGGAATTGACGCGAGCCCTGATTCCAAACTGTATTCACTGTATTCGTATTAGGTATTTTAAATACAAAAAAACTGGTACAACATTAATTTATCACATCGACTTTTACATGACCATCATTTTCTGTGTTCATCATACGCATAGCCTACTACTATACCTAGAGATAAAGTATCAAAATTGTTTAATTACAGTTAACATTTTTTTGTGTCCCGGACATATAAAATCGCACACACACATTGATAAATTCGGTAAAATCTGAGAATCTCCAGACTGTCATATGGCTCTTAAAAACTATAACTCGTATCAAAATGAATGTTAGTACTTATTTGTAGGTAATTTATTGACAAATAATTTAGTCCTTGACCATTTTGTCCTAACTTGTATAGTTTTCCTGAAAATAGAGAAAATATGAAATTCGGGACCTTTATCAAGGGGGGGAGGGGTGAAGCGGCGGGTTGGGGGGGTGGGAGAGTTGTGTTCTATAATGTACTCAGTTGGAGCTATAACACAGCAGCAACAAATTAAAATTATAAATTTTGCCGCTAAAAAATCTAGAATGAATATACTATTACAAACTCATGTAAAAAAGTCAAAACAAATCAGATTCTTCTCATTCTGCTGTCATCACAACTTTTTTTTAAAGATTTGGGTTTTGATACTATTCAGCCATCATTTCAAGAAGCTTTTGTTCATTTACTCTGCAGTGTTGAATGCAACCTGCGTACTAGGAAATGTAATGAATGAACTGAGAGTGAATGAATGAATGTTTGTATCTAAAACTGGTGTTTAGCTAAACACTACCCAAAAACCTATTTGTGGTACAAAATGTTAAACACTGTTTTAAACCCTTTTTAAATTTAAAACAGTTTTTAACTAAACATGACTTAAAACCAGTTTTAACGGATGATTTGTAGTAAGACTGTCCATCTCTCAATGCAAGCGAGACTATCGCTGCAATACCTGCCGTCGTTCTAGTCATCATACGTTGCTGTGTTATGCCGATGACGCCCCCGTGAAGCATAAGCATGAACGCTCCTACCGCGACGTCGCAGCCTTACCTTCAAACTCGCCGAGGACGTCCCCACCGCGTGACCTGACGGAACGTACTTTCCCACGCACTAGAGCCTATAACAGCTTTTCACCTCGTAATTCCCACAGAGCTTCACCCCCGCGTTCGGGCGGGCGATTTTCGCCTGTACCAAATAGTGATCGTGTTTATCACGCTCCTCCTCCAAGATCTCAGGATGAACGTGCCTTCCATCCAAAGCCAAACGACTCTTCACAATTCTGACTAGATAGCCCTCCTGTACCTGCCCTTACTTCAGTATCACGCAATTCTCTTGTTCTTTTACCTACGGCCTTAATTCACGTTAAAACTTCGTCTGGATATTACGCAGAAGCCCGTGCCTTATTAGATACCGGCGCCCAAGGCTGCCTCCTTACTACAGAGTTTGTTACGGACCAAATGAACTTACCTATCACTCCTTCACATGTGCCCGTTCGTGGAATAGGTAATATACAGTCAGTCCATTCCCATGGAACTGTATCCCTTTCTTTTAAACCTGTCAATTCTACCCTACCTGTGATATCGACTACCGCCATAGTTGTCGACGTGATTGCTGGGTCCCTCCCGGAAGTAGATGTACCTAAAAGTGTTGTTACCCCTACCAAGCATCTACCACTTGCTGACCCCCTGTTCCATAAACCTGGTTCTATAAGTGTACTACTTGGAGCTGACATCATTGGCCGCCTGTTGAAGCCTGAGTTGTTTGTTTTACCTGATGGCCTTACTGCCATATTGACAATCTTTGGGTTCGTCTTGTCAGGCCCTGTTCCTGGACGTCTTTCTGAAATGGAACCTCCTATGACTGGAGTCTCATTGTCCCAAATAGTGGAAAGGTTCTGGAAGATTGAACAGGCCCCCCAGCTGTCTAATCCAAACCCTTTGGACTTAGAATGTGAGACATTCTTCAAAGCAACCACCACTCGTGAGAACGATGGACGTTTTATGATTAGGCTCCCCTTTTTACAAGATCGTCCACTCCTCGGTGATTCTAAGGCCAATGCCGTTAAGCGATTTGGAAGCCTTGAAAGGCGTTTGCAAGGTAATCCTCATTTTCGTGAAAAATACATATCCTTTATGCGAGAATATATTGAGTTGAATCACATGTCCCTTTCATCATATGATCACACCCGTGAACATTATTTCATTCCCCACCATGGAGTTTTTAAGAGCGCTGGTGGCAAAATACGAGTTGTTTTCGATGGGAGTAGCCCGACATCCAATAAAGTGTCCTTAAATCAATGTTTACACACTGGCCCTAAACTTCAGCGAGATATCTCCCATATCCTTACGAATTTCCGTATGCACGAAGTAGTGTTTGTTGCCGACATTCGTATGATGTTCCGCATGACCTGGGTACACCCCGAGGATAGAAGGTACCAACTGGTACTTTGGCGCGAGGACCCTTCTCATCCTCTCCTCACATACGAGCTTAACACCAATACGTATGGCCTTCGCCCTAGTCCTTATATTGCGATTCGGGTCCTTCTTGAACTCGCAGAACAAGAGCGGTTGAACTTTCCCCGAGCTGCTGAAGTTATTGAAAGGGATATTTACGTTGACGACTGTCTTAGTGGAGCAGCGTCTATTTCTTCTGCACGGGCCTTAAAATCAGAGCTTGAAGGGATCATGGCCGCTGGTGGGTATGAGCTTCGTAAGTGGATATCTAATAGACCTGAACTCTTGGATGATATGCCCCTAGACCATTTACAACTTCCTCACTCAATCGTAGATCAGGGTAATCCGCAGACTATTGCCGTGTTAGGTGTTCAGTACAACCCTGTAAGCGACTCATTTACCTATAAATGTTCCTATGATGCCTGTGATACAGTGATTACAAAGAGAAAGGTATTATCTGTGATTGCCCGACTTTATGATCCCTGTGGCTGGATATCTCCAGTCGTGTTTAAGGCCAAAGAGTTTATCCAACGTTTGTGGCTATCTGGCCTTTCCTGGGATGATCCCCTTACGGAGCCCCTCGCTTTAGAGTGGGCTACCTTTATTCAAGATATGACTAAAGTGAGCGAAGTGGCTATTCCTCGTCATATACTTTCTAGCGGTTCCTCCTCCTTATCGCTACATGGTTTTTGCGATGCCTCCGAGTTAGGTTATGCTGCGGCCGTTTATTTACGCGCAGAGCATACGTCTGGTAATTGCTCCGTCCATCTTGTTATGGCCAAGTCAAAGGTTGCACCCGTTAGGACCCGTTTAACGATTCCCAAGTTGGAATTGTTAGGAGCTACCCTCCTCTCTAAATTATTACATCACGTCGCTCTTTGTCTGCAAAGGACGTCTGTGTTGACTTCAATCCATAGTTGGACGGATACGGACAAAATTGTTTTGTGTTGGTTGAAAACACCTCCCCACCTTCTTCAGACTTTTGAGGCAAATCGTGTTTCCCAAATTATTAATTCTCCAACATCTAGTCATTGGAGACATATTCCTGGCTATATGAACCCTAGCGACTGTGCATCAAGAGGCATGCCCGTATCTAAATTGGTAGACCACACTCTTTGGTTTTCTCCTTCGTGGTTGACCGAGTCTCCTAATCAGTGGCCCGTGACTGCGGAACCTACCTCGAATAATGACCTCCCGGGACTACGTTGTTTAGTAGTATCTGCTGAAGTTTCTCCTCCGGACCCTTCCTTTTTATTAGAGCGGTATAGCTCCTTGAACAAGTTGATAAATGTAACTTGTTACCTAAGGCGGTTTTTATACCCTAAAACTTACTCCTCATTCCTGAGTACTGAAGAGCGTAGAGAATCTCTTATATATTTAGTGAAAATTGTTCAATTTACCTGCTTCAGTGATGAACTAGACCGTTTGAAGAGGGGTGATACAATCACCAACTCCCTCAGGAAATTAAGCCTGTTTTTAGATGACAGAGGCCTAATACGAGTGGGTGGCCGTTTACGGCACTCTGACTTCCCTTATGACGCTAGACACCCCCTGCTTCTGCCTAAAAATGGCAATTTCGTGAATATTTTAATCTCCCATTACCATCGTGAAAATGCTCACGCAGGTGCGAATGCCCTTCTGGCTATTTTAAACAGAGAATTCTGGATCCTGTCTGCCCGCCGCGCTATTCAACATGTGATTTTTAAATGCCTTTCTTGTTATCGACTTAAAACGGCTGTCTCCCAGCCTCCTATGGGTGACCTTCCTAAGGACCGTGTCACCGCGGCTAGGCCATTTGATGGTGTAGGCACTGACTTCGTGGGCCCCTTCTACACCAAAGTTCAGGCCTATAGAAATAAAAGGTTGGTTAAGAGTTACCTTTGTGTATTTGTTTGCCTCTCCACCAAGGCAGTCCACCTTGAGGTCGTGTCGGACCTAAGTACCGAAGCCTTTGTTGCCGCCTTTTCCCGATTCGTTTCACGTCGTGGTTTACCTCGCCTTATCCGCTCGGACTGTGGCCGAAATTATATCGGTGCACGTAATTACTTACAGGAGTTAGAGTCCTTCTTGTCTCAAAATCAAGCTACTATTGGTTCCGAGCTTTCCAAGCGCAATATTAACTGGGTTTTCGACCCCCCTGTCTGCCCCCACTGGGGAGGCCTTTTCGAAGCTGCTGTGAAATCGGCAAAATCCCACCTCAAACGCGTGATAGGAGAAACCTTTTTGAAACGTTTTTACCAAAATAGAAGCAGTTTTAAACTCGCGGCCTCTGTGTCCACTTTCTCCAGATCCTAACGACGTCGAAGTATTAACGCCCGGACATTTTTTGATAAGTCAGCCTTTAACCGCTTTACCTGAGTACCCTTATGAGAATGTTAAGCTTCATCGCCTCACACGGTTTCAGCTGATCCAACAACTTACGCAGCACTTTTGGTCTCATTGGCATTTAGAGTACTTAAATACCTTACAGGCAAGGAATAAATGGACGTCTCCTTGTAATCCTCCCCAAGTTGGCGAACTAGTTCTAATAAAGGACGACAACCTTTGCAATGGCGCCGTGGTCGCATTGCTCATTTATACCCTGGCCAAGACAAAGTTGTTCGCGTCGTTGATGTGAAAACTCCCACAGGTATCCTTAAGAGATCTGTGACGAAGCTGGTTCGTCTTCCAGTTTAGTATATAACTTTTCCTTTTACCCTTCCTTTCTCTCTCGTAAACACTTAACGTGTTTAGGGCGGGCGATATGTTCATTACAATAATTTGATTGAAACCTGTGTTGCCATCCTAATCTTGCGGCGCGCGCTCCTACGCACATCATTTTGAGTACTTACCTATTTTTCGCTTGTTTGAGAACCCCGTAAAGTAGTTGCTTTCGAGACGTTGTTCCCATGACACTAAACAGACCTACCAGGGCTCAATTTTCGCGTGTGCTTTCCCTTAAACTTATCTGAAGACCTGTGTGACTGTGCCTGTGTCCTCGGTGATCACCTGCAACCTGGAAACCATCTACTAGCGGATAATAGGTGAGTCCTGACAGACAAAACCTCCCTTATATTTTTTGCTCTCTCGAACAATTACTATTATCTATTGCGCTAACCGGCTCAGGTACGTGTTTTTCAATTTCCGCTGTAATAACGCTGAGCTTAGATACTTGCTTTTCATTTTTAGCTGAAGACGCTGGTGGTGGATTATTGTTTAAGTTGCTAGATGTTACACTGGTTTTATCCCTATAGCAATTCGAGGTCTGATGCCCTATGCGACCGCAGTTTGTGCATTTGACCAAAGGTTTATCGCACCTAAAGCTCGGGTGCCCTACTTGGTTGCAATTGAAACACCTAATGGTTGGGTTACTGCCTCCTAATTTGGGGTCACTTGGTTTATTAATATTAGAATTATTTTTATCGAATCTGTTTTTCCTAGGACCGTCATAACCGTCTTTTACACTACCTATTTTAACCGATCTAAAATATTTAAGCACTTGATCCGGTTGGGAAAATTGAGCGGACTGCGCTCCTATTTTGACAGTGCGATCGTCTACGCCATGTATTAAACAGTCTACCGCTTGTCTACCAGTTATCTTGCATCGATTTAAAAGATTTATTTTAGCATAGAAATAATGTTCCAAGGACTCTCCGTACCGAAGTCGCTTATTGAGCATTTCGGTAAGAAGCTCTGCGTAGTCCTCACGACAAGGGAAATTTTCAATGAGAAGCTTTTTCCATTCAGGCCAACTATGTTTCATTGACTCAAGAGCTCGATACCATGACCTAGCTAAGCCACATAATTTTGGGAGCGAGTAATGTATGATTTCACGCTCATCCCAATTATAGATCTCTGCACATTCTTCAACCTTATTAATCCAAGTTAGAATTGTCTGCTCCTTGGTCATGGGATCGAACTCTGGTATCACGTTACTATTAAATGATAATTTAGGTTTGTCTGAACTCCTAACATCTTTTATAATAGAAAGGAATTTATTTAGAATAGCACTAGTATCGTTTTCCGAAACCCTAGCTCGCTTCGAAGTAGAATGTGTTCTGGTTGACTCACCCGATGAACTTGACGACGTACTTGAATATCTCCGTTTGCGTCTCATCCTCCTTTCCTGAGATCGCGTACTCGTGCCGCTTCCGCTTGGTCCTGGCCCTTCACTCCGGGCATCCGCTATTTCAGGCCTTCCAACCCCAGGCTCCATCACACCTTGCCCTTGACATCGGGACTCCTCCGTTGCTAGCCCTTGACGTCGGATGTCCGACGTCAAGGGCTAGCAACGGAGGAGTACCTTAACTGTACCCCTCGACATTGGGGATCCAGCGTTCCGGGCCCTTGACCTCGAGCATCCATAGCAGGCCCTTGACCTCGAGCATCCATAGCAGGCCCTTGACCTCGGGCATCCACATACAACCCTTGACCTCGGGAGTTCACATATGGCCCTTGACCTCGGGCTTCGTCTCCATCCATGTTTCTGAAACTTGGAAAATTACGCAGCTTAATATGCTATCCAAATCATATGTCATATCAAAAGCCACAAGGCATGGTTCATCACTTTAAATTAGTCGCATAGTGAAATAAATAAGTATAATTTAAAAGATAAGAATAAAAGCAATTCATTGAAAGCAAAACGCTTAAGCCTAACTAGGTAGGTACCAACAATTTGTATAAAAGCAACATCCATAAATCTTTTCTGCACAGCTAGTGTAGGATAAATAAATTAAATTATTGCATTATTTGAGTTGGAGTTATAGACTAAAAGTTAAGACCTGTAATTAGGTTACGCATCAAAAAAAACAACGCAATATAATCATCTTATTTTAAAAAAGAGAGAAAAAAAATGATATCTGATATGTAGGTAAGACCGACGTTATAAGGTAGCATTCCATCCTTAATTCCTAATTTTAGAAGGCAAATTTTATAAAATTACACTCAACTTACGTTTTTGCTCGTGCAGGCGTGAAAGGAAGTTTTATTTATCCTTTACGTATCCCACTTCTGATCTTTTGGCGTCAGCCAAAAGATCAAACACAATTTCACACAAAATGGTTTTTATTTCGCTTTCCACAAACTCACAATGTTTCAGAGGCTTTCCTTAACAATTATTTCCTACTTCACAATTTACAAGTTGCTTGTACGAAAGCTAACGAATCAATGCCGTGAATTCTGTTTGCTCGCCCTCACGCCATAGCGTGCTGGATACGGAAATAGTTGATTTTAATGTAATATTATTTTATCAAATTATTAAACATGTTTAGATTATCCCAATAATTATTTGTTACTGTTTAAGGTTTTTATATTTAATCAATTGCATTTAATAGCATATAGGTCTGCATCCAGAATTCACTCGCATCAGCTACCGGAAATACGAAGTTAATCGTTTCTAAAAATATTTTCACTATCTTAAATATATTTTAAATAGTTGCACATTTTATAAAAATAAACATTAATGATTAATAAATTCTTATTGCAATATTTTAATTATTTAATATCAAAGCATGAAGTTAGAATTTATTAAAATCTATAAACCGGAAATGACTTCATCCGAAAAAATATAATGTTTTGGATTATTCTAATAAAATCTGTATTTACATATTACAGTTAATAATTTAATTAAGAATAAACCTTACAAAATTTATATCAAAAACAACAAAAAAAAAATACTTTGACAAAAAAAGGTGTGCCCCAATGAAATTCAATGTAGGAGATTTAGTTAGAGTTGAAAGGCAAGTTCCAGCAACTGGACAAAGTAAGAAACTCATTCCTAAATTCCAAGGGCCTTACAAAATTGTTAATGTTTATGACCACGATCGCTATCAAATAGAAGACACCCTGCTTACTCGCAGAGGTGGTAAGAAATACTCTTCTGTTGTAGCCATAGATAAAATTAAACCCTGGCTCAATTTTTCTCGCCCTCATGATCAGTTATTAAGTGATGATAACTCTGAACCTGAATGCAATTAAAATTCGTTACTAATGTTCTTTTACTACTGATGTTCGACATTATAGTTTATAAATTAGGACTAGCAAGCTATAAGTGAGTTTAGAATGTTATTATATTTGCACTAATAGAAGATTTAATGAACAATAGTGTGTTCATTCAACCCCTTTATAAAATTGGGCTGAGAGAGTCCTGCATATGTTGTTTTGTGTAGTATTTATTTATCAATAAGTCGTAAGGGTTGTGTAAATGTGCGAGGACGCACATCAGGTCGGATGGCCGAATCTGTGAAATAATAACCCGTATTAAACAATATACTCCAGGAATAATGTTAGTGTCACTATTTTAAATTTAATTTTAACTCTAACAATCTGTTTTGTGTTTTTACGCCATATCCGGTAGAATTAATATTCACACATTTATCAAATTTCGTGACATTGATTTTAAATTTTAATAAAATATAATTGGTAAGTTCCGGTTACATTTAAAAAATGTCTCGAAATCCGGTCAGATTAAATATTTGTTCTTCTACTAGCGACATCCGTGTCCGGTACCCATGTTTTTCTATAAATGAATTGTTTTAGCAATATTAACTGTTTAATATGATCCGAATAATGTCAAATAATTAAAACATATTGAAGCACGATTTTTAATAGTATAATGTAAATTTTTACTTGTTTAGAAAATTCTACTTAGCATTTATTGTAAAACTAGCTGTGCCCGCGACTTTTTGACTTTTCGACGAATTTTTGAATATGGCTAATGATTTTACAAATAAGATACTTTAGTATTAGTAATATAATTTAATAATAATAATAATATTACACATTTTCATCAACCGCAAATATAACTTTGTCTTTCATACAAACACTATGAAAAACAAAGTTTGCTGTTAAAAATGTTGTGATATTTTCTTTAGGTGGAAGTAAGTGGACCCCGAATTCAATTAAGAGTGGTACGGAACCCTCAGTGCGCGGGTCCGACTCGCACTTAGCCGGTTTTTTATAAACTACGATTTTACCAGACAACCTTTTATCCTCCTTTTCAAGCCCTTACAGCCATTTTTTCGCATTAAAAATGAGATAAGAGATATTTGGTTCTGATGTTTACGCGAATATTCATTACAATAAAAACACAATTTTACGGATTGATTTCGCGAACGTTTATTTTTATTTTATGCCTGACGTTTCGAATGCTTTACAGCATCCGTGGTCACAGGCAGACTAAGGTGTTATTTGTCATTACATAGTTATGAAAAATTTAATTAAACTACCGTCACTCATTAATATTAATTGATGTTCCTATCCACGCAGAAAGAGCTTACAGTGTCTTGAGATCTTGCAGTATGAGATGTTGGTTGTGTCTTCAAAAGAATAGGATCCCATGCCGGTGGAACTTTCCAACCATCTTCTCTATTAAAATTAGGGTATTTTCTTATTTCCATGGCCTCACGTAGCATGCGAGGAACAAAACGCCGTTCTTTCGCGAGTACCTTAGGTTGGTCAAAACGTATGAAGTGGTTAGTGTTATGTTCTTAGGTATCTGGGGGTTATAAATGAGACGCGTGCGTACCCAACAATATTTATTGTAGAACTGGCTTGCATACAGAAAGACCTACCCTCTTATATTATAATAAATCGCCTTGTGACGTACCCAACACCTCCACCCTTATTTCTTAACAATTTAGTAACAGCGTTCTTGCGAACTTATATAAACTTAATTATCGACTTACATACTAACTTAGGTAACAAACATACATAGAGGCAGTTATTCGAAACCGAACCGGACCGGAGGATGCCGTTCTCTGATCGGGTACCTACGCGGCGCTTGCGGCGCGGACGTATGCGGGGCCGGTGCCGCCTGGCTCGCGGCCGGAGCCCCGCCAGCCCCGGAGCACCCCGCGGGGCCACCCGCCGGCAACCAAACCCAACTCGGATTGATCTTATTCTTGCTTATTACCTTACTGTCCTGTGCAGATCTTCCACATATTTTTAGCTGATCAATATGTCTATGAATACATCTACCATCTTCTAAAATAATACGGTAGTCAGTCTCTCGTAACTTTTCTAACACCCTACCTTTTTTCCATTGTATATCATCATTATAGTTTTTGAACCAAATTTCTTCTCCTATCTTAATTTCCCTACTCACTCCTCCCGCATTATTTTCTTGTTTTTCCTGCAAATTAATTATCCTTCTTTCTCGATCCGGCTTAAGACAATCTAACCTTGTGCGTAATGGTCTACCAAACAATAGTTTAGCCGGACTGTCCGCAGTAGTATTGTGAATAGTGTTTCTATATATTAGGTTTAGGTTTAAAGACATTTATTCTCATAAAGACATTACATAATATCACTTACATGAGAACATCATTAATAAATATCTATACCTCTATAAAGCAGTGTCTACATCTGTGCGGGTTAAAATTGCCTTTTTTATAACCTTTTTGCACACCTTCACCGCATTCTCTGCGGCCCCATTCGATGAAGGGTGATACGGAGCACTAAATGTGTGATCTATTCCATTGTTACTACAAAACTGTTCAAAATCTAAGCTCGAAAAAGGTGGCCCGTTGTCACTCACTATTTGTTTTGGTAAACCAAACCTAGCAAAGGTTTCTCTTAACTTTTCTATAACTTTACTCGCATTAGTACAACTCATTTTGAAACATTCAATCCATTTAGACGTTGCGTCAATCATGATAAAAAATTTCATACCTGCAATCGGTCCTAAAAAATCTAAATGTATTCTAGACCAGGGTCTGGCCGGCCACGGCCACGACCGCGGAACGTGTGCCGGCGGCGCGTTGCTGACCACCGCGCAAGCCTCACAGGCTTTACATTGTTGTTCGATTGCCTCGTCTAGGCCAGGCCACCACACATAGCTCCTGGCCAGACTCTTCATTTTAACTATTCCTGTGTAAGTGTCATGTAATTCTCTTAAGACTTAATTTTTGCAGGTATTAGGAATTACTACACGATGTCCCCACATTACACAACCCATTTCTAAATATAATTCGGACTTTCTATTGAAATATGGTTTAAGTTCTTTTATATCACAACAAATAGGCCAGCCATCTTGAATATAACTCATGATCCTACTTAACCACTGATCCTTCTGTGTTTCTTTCCTCAAAGTATCATTAGATAATAATAAAGCTTCAGTAGCAAAGTGTAAGTATGTCTGTTCAATGTCCCTATCTCCTGTACTATCACAATTTTCCTTGTGTGTAGCTATCAAACGCGACAGCGCGTCTGCTGTATTTTCCTCAGACTTAATATACTCTATAACAAAATCGTAAGCCGATAATATAATAGCCCAACGTTGTAATCTACTCGCAGTCATACTCGGTACGCCCAAATTCGGACCGAATATGCTTACAAGAGGCTTATGGTCTGTCCGTAGCGTAAATTTCCTACCATAAATATACTGATGGAATTTCTTTACTGCAAACACTATCGCCAGAGCCTCTTTGTGTATCTGACTGTAGTTAAGTTCGGACGGCGTGAGTGCGCGCGACGCAAAGACTACGACTCGTTCATGCCCGTCCGGCCCGCGCTGCGCCAGCACGGCGCCGAGCCCGCGCGGGCCCGCGTCGCACGTCACCACTACGTCCAGCGCTGGGTCGTAGTGCGCCAAAACCTCCGTACTCTTCAACAGTCCTTTAACACGCTCAAAAACCTGCTGTTCCTTAATACCCCATGACCATTTACTATTTTTCTTTAATAAGTCAAACAAAGGCGCGACATAAAGGCTTAAGTTGTGTACGAATTTGCCATAAAAATTTACCATTCCTAGAAACGATCTTAACTCGAGTCGAATACGGAATTTCGATGCACAAAATACCGATGAATGCAAATACGATGCTACAAGATTTCGAGCGCACATAAGTGCGAAATAGCTATACTGCGATACTACTGAACTTCGATGCACATGAATTCGAAAGATCTTTACAGCGACACTACTGAACTCCGATGCACATGAATTCGAAAGATCTTTACTGCGACACTACTGAACTTCGATGCACGTTAATGCGAGAGGGTTTCATAGCGAAACAACATAATCAAACAAACAAAATAATCATGTCAAGTAGAAACTTGACATGATTATTTTGTTAATTTTACTACCAGTACCTAGATTTTTACACTTAATAAATATCAGAATAAAAATATGTTGTAAAGGGCAGATAAATAAACTAAAATGCTTAATGAACTAAATCATGTGTATTTCATATATTTTAAATTGTTCTAGCAATCAATCGTACCATAACAAAACAAAATGCCAACAAAGTTTTAATGATACACATTAACTCAACTTTACAAAAATACAAAGTCTTCACGAAAATGATAACAAAAACATTAAATTTGAAATATTTTTTTAACAACGTTTACAAAATTTAAATAATTAGATAACAATGTAAGATCTTATTTCTTTATGTAGCATATATATGCAAGACCATCTAAATAAGTTAACATATCCATATCGCCTTTCATATTAATATGCTCTTGGAGTTTTTTGTAATACTGCGTTTTTGATTTTTCTTTTTTTTCCAATGCACCAGCTAACCGCTCTATTTCGTATTCTGTATTTTTTTGTTCTTTAATTAGTTCTTTTAGTGTTTTATATATATATATTTTTTTCTATTGAGTAAACTATTCCAGCGGTTATTCCAACTTTCAACAGCATTTTGTGTATATGGGTATACCCGCGACAAAGCAATCCAGAACTGACCATAAGCCTGGTGGGAAAAGGGGCGGTTTCTTCTTTAAGATAGATTTTGGTTTATTCGGAGAAGACTGTGATCTCGTACTATTATATGTTCCATTTACGTAATACATACTAAACCAGCCCGTCACTGCTTTTGACTCATTCGGTAGCACTTCACGCCAAATAAGTTCAAAGGCCGCAGGAATGTCCTCTGGTTTTAAATAGGCCAATGCTAATATATAGATTATTTATTTGCTAATCAATATAAATATATTTTCTTCATTTACTAATTTTAGCTTATTTTGATAGGGATGTTTAGTATTTTTTTCCTAAATAATTCCTTATTTTAATTAGTATTTTTCAGGGATCATTGGGTAATAGCTTTTGCACGCAGCTCCATTGAAAGATTTTTTTGTAACAAGTCAAGTAGAATCGCTATGAAACCCTCTCGCATTAACGTGCATCGAAGTTCAGTAGTGTCGCAGTAAAGATCTTTCGAATTCATGTGCATCGGAGTTCAGTAGTGTCGCTGTAAAGATCTTTCGAATTCATGTGCATCGAAGTTCAGTAGTATCGCAGTATAGCTATTTCGCACTTATGTGCGCTCGAAATCTTGTAGCATCGTATTTGCATTCATCGGTATTTTGTGCATCGAAATTCCGTATTCGACTCTCTTAACTCTGACACGGTTTTGGGAGCGGCCATCTGAATTATTGGTTCTAACTTATCTGGGTCTACTGTAACATATTAAAATGTTACTTTACGAATTCATTTATAGGTACTGCAACTTATTATAAAACACTATACTAAACACTATCTATTAAATTACATTTATTCAGATTCTTTAATTTATTTCCTTTTGGTGTAAAGTATAACTAATTAGTCCTAGCGAAGTAACAAAACGCTCGGGGCGAAGGGCGCGGGGAGCGACCGCCGCAGGGGCAGGCTCCCAACCGGCCGTCGCGAGACACGGGCTGCCCTGCCAGGCTCGCTCAGATCTTGCATCGGAGCACCCGTGTGCCGCTCGAAGCGACCGCGGCGTCACTACCTCTTCTTATCGTAATAATTTCTTAAATTAATTCAGCAAAAGTGTTTTCCTTTTGCCAAGTGCCACTCAATCTCACAGTGGTTGGTCTTAAAGTGAATTTAATCCCACATCTGGGTAAGTTGTGCATTCAGCTTTTATTTTTTGATTAGGGTATTTCGAAATGGCGGTTTGCATTCGTACTATTCGTTCCGCTCACTTCTTAAAATGTTTCTAGGCTTAGTTTATTGATCCGATTACATTTACTTTTCTACTCAGTAATTCTAACATAAATTAATCGCATTATTGAGCCAGGCCAAATAGTTAATAGGATATTAATCATATAGTGTAACTAATGTTAAGTAATATTTTTTCTAGCTTATAGCATATCTACCAATATTAATTCACGTTTATTATTAGTTTAATTATGTAACAATTACCTATAAGTTGCATTATTGAGCCAAGCCACATAGTTGATATCAAATTAACTATTAGTTTAATCATTCCTTATTATAGTTGTTGTTTGCCCGTAGTTACTAAGCCTTTCTGCTTATCCTTACTGCCACTTCATCCCAGTTAACATTGAACGCCTAGACTTTCTTCTTGTACTTGCTCCATTATTCATACTGGCTTCGATCACTTACCTTTACGTAGATAGTAGCTGTTGCTGGTCTTAGTACATCTTGGAATTAGTGACAGTAACGATCGCCTCGATCTATTCCTCCACTACAAATACCTTATATTCATGCAGGAACTACGGCTGGACTACTGAGCCCACTTGGGCTTCCGTCGCCTCTTGCCTCTGCTAGTCACGGCGGAGCCGGGAGTGAAACCTAAGCTCTTTTGGACCTTGTTCCGAATTTATTCTGGGAGCTACGTTGGTGCCGGGAGAGAAGCAACAGTGCAGGGGAGTCTGGCCAAGTGTACAGTGGAAGTTAATTCGGAAACCTACCCACGCCCTTGATTAATTTTAAATATATTTTCTTAACTTTATTTTTTTGGCCGTTTTATTTAATTAATCTAAATAAAACGCGACACTACGCTCACCCCGTTTCTATTGATAACATATCCTAAATATTTGACTTGGTTCGAAAAGAAATCGCATTTTTGTTTCTTTACTCTTAACCCATGATCCCTTAGTATTTGAAAAACTTTTTCTATAGTTTCGGCGTGGCTGACGCCGCATTTATTAAAAATTAAAATATCATCAAGGAACACAGTCACATTCGGTACTCCTTTGAACAAATTAGTCATTATTCGTTGAAATATATCTGGGCTAGACGCTAACCCATACACTAATCTCTTATATTTGAACAATCCCTTGTGTGTATTTATAACTTTTAAACTTGTACAGTCGTTTTCTTTACTGTCATCCAAAACAATTTGATTGTATGCTTGTGATAAATCAATCTTTGTGAAATACTGACTACCGCTTAATTGTGAAAGCAAATCATCATTTTTTGGTACGGGATATTTATAGACCAACAGTACTTTATTCAAAGTTGTTTTAAAATCTGCACAAAGACGTAAAGAACCATCCGGTTTGTGTACGATTACCAGCGGGGTAGCCCAGTCGGAGTGCTCCGCGGGCTCAAGTGCAAGTTCCATCATAAAACTTTAAAACTAATTGACACGGCTGTAATGGTAAATGAATGAAATTCGCTTGATACATTTGTTTATTAATACAAGAAAGTGCCGATCCCGTGTCAATCTCCATATTTATTAAGTGTTTATCTACTTTTATAGAAACGCTCACCGGTTTATATCGGGCTAACGACATTTGATACATAGGTTCCTCATCCTGGTCTTCGGTCGATGGTTCCCCTTCCGTGTCACCATTGATATCACCTTGTCGTTTTCCGCCGCCCCGCGAGTCAACCTGACCCGCCACCGCCATTTTGTCGTCCGCACTTTGTTGTCCCAAGTAGAATTGCCTTGCACCGCCTCGCACTGCGCCTCGATAAGCGCGCTGAGCACCCCCTCTGCCTCCGCCACCCGCGGACGCCCTCCGACCGTTACCGGTCATTTTACCATCACCGCCGCCTACCTCCTTGTACGAGCACATCCGACGTAAATGACCTACGTTTTTGCAACGACTGCAAAAATAGTCTTTAAATTTACAGGTTTCCACTGTATGTCGAAAATCGCCACACGCCATACAGCCGGATAACTTTGCCTCCGATTTAAATCTGCGCACGAAGTTAACGCTGCTGGTACTTTCCACAGCTAATGCATCGCGCTCTGCCGCTTCTAAAGACAGCGCGATCGTTGTTGCCGTAGAAAAAGTCAAACTTTTCTCCACAAATAACCGTTGCCTAATGCCGTCACTGCTTAGTCCGTACACAAACTGATCCCGCATGTTATTGTCTAACTCCGTACCGAATTCACAAAAACGATTTTTTTTTCAATTGTTCAACAAACTGAGCGATCGTTTGACCTTGACACTGTCTATATTGCCTGAATTCAAACCGCTCGGCTAACATCGACGGCGTTGGCTGTAAATGCTGTGTCATCAATTCCACCACTGCACTAAATGACTTCGCCGGTTTTTTAGGGCAACACAAATTAACCATGAGTTCATACGCGGTTTCACCCACAATCGAAATCAACGTCGGTAACTTTAACTTATCTTCAACATCATTCACGAGAAAGTGCATTTGCAGACGATCACAATATGACTACCAATTCCCACTGTCCACGTTAAATTCACCTAACTTTCCGGCAGACATTTTGAATGTGAAATCCCAGTCCTGTCGCCACTGTTATGTTCTTAGGTATCTGGGGGTTATAAATGAGACGCGTGCGTACCCAACAATATTTATTGTAGAACTGGCTTGCATACAGAAAGACCTACCCTCTTATATTATAATAAATCACCTAGTGACGTACCCAACAGTTAGGTTTATCCAAGGCATGTTCACATACTGCAGATTTCGTTGACCGTCTATGTTTCATGTCAGCTATATGTTCTTTAATCCGCACGCCTATACTACGCTTTGTTTGACCGATGTAGGAGAGGCCACAGTCACATTCCAGTTTGTACACCCCTGCATCTTGAAGAGGTATGTGACACTTGACCGGTGGTAAAAATTGGTTAATCTTCCTTTGCGGCTTGAAGTAGGTTTTGATAGACGCTCGCTTTAAGATGTTCCCAATCTTGTCAGTGACACCCTTCATATATGGTAGTACGGCAGGTTGGCGTTCAACTGTCATGGGCTTGGCACGGGGTCTGCAACGACGTGGTACTGGAAGCTGGTTGTCCCGGAGTACCTTCCTTACATGCTGAAGCTCAGCAGCCAGGTGTCGGTCGTCACAGATGCCCCTCGCTCTCTGAAACAAAGTTTTGCCCACGGTAGCTAACTGTGATGGATGATGGTGAGAAGCACCATTGAGATATTTATCGGTATGGGTCGCTTTTCTAAAGACTGTATGGCTAAGCGTATGATCTGAATTCCTAGTAAGTAAAATATCTAAGAAAGCTAGTTTATTGTCTGCTTCAATTTCCACAGTAAATTGTATTTTTGGATGAATTGAGTTAAGATGATTAAGAAAAGCAGAAACACTATTGGTGGGTAAAATTGTAAAAGTGTCATCTACGTACCGTTTATAAAACCTGGGTGTTACGGGTGATGTGCTCAAGGCTCTGGCTTCAAAATCTTCCATGAAGATATCAGCAACAACAGGTGATACTGGAGAGCCCATTGCAACACCATCAACTTGAACATGGGGCATTTCACGTGAAGCGGGCAGCGAAAAAAGAGTCAGGTCTCCGATTTCAGTAATATTTCAGTATGTTATACCTTTACATGCCCTCGGTACAGACACGAAATATTTTTGCATTTTCAAGCCTAGTTTTCAAAATATAGGTCTTTGAAGTTTTCAGAAATCGCGATACTGAAAATTAATGTATTTAAATAATAAGCATTAATTCATAGTTTCTTGATTGTGATCTGCCATTATAAAAGCAAAGAAAGACCAGCAACAGTGTTATTTGCTTATTATTTAAATACATAAATTTTCAGTAAGTTGCGCTTACTGACTAGGCGCTATAAGGGGCCCATCGCTACGTTCCGGCATTATAATTCATGTAGCTCATTAACGACTGCGCGGCCCACTATAGAAATTGGCATGAAGTTTAAGCATAAAATAAGCTTTATTTTACATGATCTGAAAAAAATATAAAAAAATGCGAACTTCGTAAAAAACTAAAAAAAAATTTTTTTTTGTAATTTTTTTACCAATTTTATAAATAAAACAGAATTCGAATAATGAGGATAAAAAGGTTAATAAATGTAGTTTTCAATTCACTAATAAGTTTATTAAAAAAAAAAATTTTTCAAATGATAATGGCATTCGAAGTAGTGCATACCTCGCGATTTCTGAAAACTTCAAAGACCTATATTTTGAAAACTAGGCTTGAAAATGCAAAAATATTTCGTGTCTGTGCCGAGGGCATGTACAGGTATAACATACTGAAATATTACTGAAATCGGAGACCTGACCCTTTTTTCGCTGCCCGCTTCACGTGAAATGCCCCACATAGAAGTTGTTGTCCCACAGTAAATAGCCAGATGTAAGGCAATGCTCCAATAATTCTGCATATTCAATCGGCATGTCCAATTCAACTAACTTCCTTTGAAACTAACTAATTAACTTTTTTTTTTCTCTTTGAAGTCTTTACTCGCAAAACAACGTCCTTGGTCAGCTATCACGCGGCTTGGGGAACCAAAAAGAGAAATACTAGATTTAAGAGCTTTGATTACGCTGATCGTATCAATTCGCAAAGTATGATACATCAAAACAAATTTGGTGAACGCGTCTATAAAAACGATGATGTACTCTTTGAGATCGTTTTTCCCACTCAGTTTGCCCGTTATGTCAACATGCACAGTGTGTCACTTTCGGGATCGGATGAACAACCTTTTCAGTTACGGGAAGCGGATTGCGGGACAAAAAGTCCACGTGACTCATAAGTTTGCCTGGTCGGTAAGAGATCTCAAAATCAAAAGCCTGAAGGAAGGCCCACCATCGGTGAACTCACTTTACCACCGCCAAAGTTTCCAACTCATATGAGTGGTACTTTGACTCGGCGTTCGTGGTACGCTTGCTGAAATATTCGACTACATGCAGCTGGTTGTCGACTTTTTGAAATAATATACCGCCGTAGCCTTCTGAACTCGCGTCTGTGTGCAGTTCCGTGGGTAAATCAGGGTTGAAAATCATAAGTACCGGCTTCTGAGTAATGGTTGAAATTATCTGTTGCCTGATTTGCTCATGCTCACTTTTCCAAACGAAACTTTTTGAAGTAACGAGAAGATAAAGCGGTGTCATAATTTGGGAAAAGCCAGACACAAATTTTCGGAAGTACGACGCTAGGCCAATAAATTGCCTAAGTTGGTGGACATTTTCTGGTGGTGGTAACTTCGAAAGGGCCTCGACTTTGCGTGGATTTGGTCTTACTTCTCCAGCAGTAATTTCATATCCCAAGAACTCTACTTGTCGCTTCAAAAACGAACATTTGGAAAGATTCAATGAAAAACCGGCTTTAGTAAGAGCTTTCAAAACTTCTCGTAGCCTTTCTAAACCCTGATTTTCATCCCATGACGGTATTAAAATATCATCAACGTACAGAATCGCGTATGAATAAACAAGGTCACCTAAAGCGTTAGACGCTGCACGCTGGAAAACACTACAAGCATTACGCAAACCGAAGGGCATGGCTAAATATTCAAATTGTCCGTCAGGTGTAACAAAAGCAGTACGTTCTATGCTTTCAGGGTTTACAGGGATTTGGTTGAAGCCACTAGCGCAATCCAGACAGGTGTAAAAATTAGCTCCAGATAGCCTCGCAATTTGGTCGGCTATCACTGGCAGAGGGAAACGATCAGGTATAGTATTTCGGTTGAACTCGCGATAATCTACGCACATACGATCGGACCCATCGCGCTTTTCAACCAACAAAATCGGGCTCGCGAAAGGTGAGCTGGGACGAATAATTTTTGCATCCAACAACTCCTCTATTTTACCGCGTACAACCTGCCTTTCATCAGGCGAAAGTCTGTATGGACGGCGCTGAACCGTAAGGTTCGGGTCAACGAGACGAATATTCAATTCCCCGGTCGTAACACGCTTTTTAGGAAGACCTGGTGCAAACGAATCCGAATATTCGTTTAGTAACGAAATCAAAGTTTGTTTATTCTCGGCAGAGATATCGGTATCAATATTGTAAAAATCGTTTACTGGGGGTAGATCACAAAAATTTACATCGCGCGACTTTGATACAGTTAAACCTTTATCCTACTACTATTATAAAGGCGAAAGTTTGTAAGTATGGATGTATGGATGTTTGTTACTCTTTCACGTAAAAACTACTGAATGGATTTGAATGAAA
Organism: Pyrausta aurata; assembly: GCA_963584085.1. Taxonomy (NCBI): domain Eukaryota; kingdom Metazoa; phylum Arthropoda; class Insecta; order Lepidoptera; family Crambidae; genus Pyrausta; species Pyrausta aurata. The sequence continues at coordinate 11,158,561 of OY757262.1, read as the reverse complement.
CTTTACCACAATATAGCTTATACATCAGAATGACATATAGGCTACAATTTTTGAGGTTTCTAATGTGAGGTCGTAAAAAAACAAATTTTTTGCGCTACTAGACGGGACGAACCTGAAGTCCGCGCGATCGAAGTCGCGGGCAAAAGCTAGTTAGTCATATTAACACGCAAACCTAGCTGTAGTATTTCGCGTCCAATCATAATACAGTGAAACCTGGTTAAGTGAGACATCTAAGGGACCTGCAATGTCGTTTCACTTATAGAGGTATTCCAATTACCCAGTGTCTCAGATATACAGGTATAAATAAATATCTGTCTCATTTACAAAGGGTTCCAGGTGAGAGTACAGGTTATTTCAGTTATACAGGTGCTATCATTAAATAAAATAACATGTTTTATGTAAGTATGTAAATGAGTTGTAATAAAAATAAATAGTACTTAAAGGTAGTTAGATACGGGATTGCTACCATGTACCTTATTATTTATGAGCTTCCGATATTTCGGCACTGTTGCAAGCGCCATGATCACGGATAAACTCCGTGATCATGGCGCTTGCAACAGTGCCGAAATATCGGAAGCTCATAAATAATAAGGTACATGGTAGCAATCCCGTATCTAACTATTCTAATGTTAGTGACCATGAAAGTTTAAAACAATATATACTTAAAGGTAATCATACAAATGTAATCAACAAAAATATTCAAGCACGTTTTTACACGTAGTACGAATATGGAAACAGAATGTTATCAATTATAAAAACTGTCATTTTAGTTTGTCGTTTGGAAGTATCAGCCATCAGATGTTTTTCGATGTAATAAATTTTATCAAATATGCTTTGGTCACCAATTGATGACATTTCAAAATAACTGTGCAAAGTTTCTAGTGCTTTTACTGCTTCGCGTTTAGAATTTTTTACTAAATTTACTTCCGCGCTCATTTCGTCTTCTTCTTCATTTTCCAATGAAGAAGACGAGAGATGAACAACGTCGCTTTCATTAAGTTCTCCTGAAACTATTAAACCGTCATCAAACACGTTTTAGTTTTCCTTGTCCTTTAGAACATTGCGATTCAATTTTATGTTTACTCTGAATTATTAGTATACAAAGAGTAGATTTTGACACATTAAATTCGGCACAAACTTCTTCGCGTGTCTTCCCACTTTCATAAACGAAATTTAATTAACTGCAGTTTTTCACGTAATGATAACGATTGTAGCTTTCGTTTTGGCATTTTTCAAATAAACATCTGGATGATAGTAAAGCGAAACTAAAACTGAAGGTAATTGAAGCTCAAAATTTGTACTTACGTACTTGGAATTACGTGTGGAATTCGTGGGTAGAATAAGAATGAGTAAACAAACAATGTTATCTCAGTTACAGAGGTTTATGCATATAAAATTTACTCACTGTCTCAGTTATAGAGGTAACTATACGGCAAACAGCTTCTGACGTATGTGGTACCTAAATTTATTAATGACTTACCTTCAACATTAAAAACACAAATCACACAAAATAATTTAAAAAATAAACTTAAACAGTACTTTATTGATTTGCAAATAACTCAAACTAAATAAATACACAAATACTAAATAATCACCCCGTGTGGACCCACCTAGTTAAAACCGGTACTGCTGCGTTGCGAGTGCTATGGCGCGCGGGTCGGGTGAAGCGGTAACTAAGTACACCTATATTAATGTTTATCGGGTCGGCGTAGATGTTATCGAATTATGCATGTAATGTATTAATAGATATTTGTTTGCTTAGTGTAATAAATACATTATTCTACATCAAATTCATAAGTACGAGTACGATGACGACTCAACAAGCGCAGCGTTCGGTAAAACCACAGGTTTATGTAACGCTGTGAATAGCATAATTCCCTAAGTTAAGATTTGTTGTAAATTCATTATAAATAAAAATAATAAAACTGTGATGATAAATCGAAAGAACAAATCCCAGATATAGAGGCCTACCTCCTCCCACTAACAGAGGTAATTCAGTGCCAAAGTGTTGGGACCTCAGCATGAGTTTCAGTTATGGAGGTTTCTCACTTATCCGGGTCCCACTTAACCAAGTTTCACTGTACTTTGTTTGATTCTGAAACGATTCGCCCACAATTGTTTGTTCCATGAATGTTTCGCCCACAGAATTTTATACCCATTATCGTTTAGCCCAAAGAACGTTTCGCCCATTCACTATTGGCCCATTGTATTTTCCATCCACTATCGTTTAGCCCAATGAACGTTTCGCCCACAAACTGTTGATCCATGCAATTTTTAGTCCAAATAATGTTTCACCAACAGAAACGGTTCGTCCGGAAATCTTAAACCATAACTAAACATCAATAAATGGGCTTTTAACTTTTGAGTGTAGCAGTAATCGATGCTATTCGCTCCATCTATCGGTAACGTATCATACTAAAATTACTTGAACTGTAAGTATTGCGCACTGGGGTCACATTTTTTATTTATTTATAATAAACATACTGCTATACCTGCAAAAGTGTAAATAAAAATGTTAAAATTTTATAATCTTTAAATACAATATTTGTACTGAAGTGTAATTTTCCTCTAGTAAGTACGATATTTACTACGGGGGTAGTTTGAGTTCAATAATATAACTTAACTACCCACAAATTTATTTACATTTTTAATTAAATCAATTTTGTTTTCGTTAAGTTGATAGCATTTGGTATTCCGTGTTTTACGTACATATCGTTTGTTGAAAAGTATTTAATTACCATGAGTGACTGCGAGATCATTAAATCTAAGCGTGGTAAAGACATATTAGTGAATAACGGTTACTATTATCATCTGCACAGCAAACGGGATAATAAATATTATTGGCGGTGTGTGGAGCGAAACGCGTCAAGTTGCAGTGTGTGTATTACTACAGTTTTAACAAACAATATTCATAATGTGACACGAAATGATCATGACCACATACATTTGCCCAATCCAGAAAAGTCCATTGGAATTAAATAAAAAAATAGTGTCATAGAAAAATCGCAACATTCTATGGATACCCCGTCTCAGATTGTGCAAAGATGTCTTCAGGACATACCTACAACGAGCGCTCCGTATATGCCAAACAAGGATGCTATGCGAATGCTTGTACATCGCAGCAGAAACAAAAATTTACCTGCTATACCGAAAACTGTACGAGATGTTCTTTTTCCCGAGGAATACGAAAAATATAACAACGAACAATTTATGATCGGCCATTACACTGAAGGAGATATTTGTGTAATCGTATTCACAACAAAAAATAATTGTCGTTTGTTGAATACAGCTTCTTATTGGCTCATGGACGGGACTTTTAAGTCAAGTCCAACCCCATTTGTCCAAATTTATTCCATCCATGCAGTAGTTGGCACTACAGACGAGGGCACTGATAAAGTCGTGCCACTGGTTTATGGGCTATTATCCCATAAAACTGAGAAATCCTATTCCATATTTTTCGAAATATTGAAAAGATTCGTGTTTCATAAACTGAATATAAATCTATCGCCAACTCTTATCCTTACAGACTTTGAGACTGCAGCAATTAACGCCGTTAAACAAGCTTTTCCAAGCTGTTTACAAAAATTATGTTTTTTTCACCTCAGCCAAAGTATATGGCGACATATTCAGGCATCGGGCTTAGCACAACGCTATGGAAAAGACGCTATTTTCGCTCATAAGCTGCGACACGTCGCAGCATTGGCATTTCTAGAGCCAAATGAAATTCCAGATGCTTTTAACATAATTCGTGACGAAGTTTTACCGCCAGAAGCAGAGAAAATTGTTACGTGGTTTGAGCGATATTACGTCACAGGCACACTGAAAATTTCAAAGAGTATTAGTTCTAAAATGACAATGTCGCGACGTTTACCTATGTTTCCACCGTCTATGTGGTCAGTAGCCGACAGTCACGCCTCTCATGTACCGCTGTCTCAGAACGCACTCGAATCCTGGCATAACAGGTGGAATATTTTGCTAGGCCGACGCAAGTGGAATTTATTCAAAACTATTTCTGAGCTGATGAAGGAACAAAAAAACACCGAATGCCTTATTGAGCGCATAAACTCCTCAGAGCCCATGCCTAAACGGAGACGTTTTGGTATCAAATATCAGGAACGCATCTCGCAGCATTTCTCCAAGAAAGATGAAATGGACTTGAAAAGTTATTTAAGCGGCTGGGCACACATTTGCCATCTACGTACATGTGGTTGTATATGTGGGATAATACGTACTTAGTCCGTTGGTAGAAATGATAACACAGTCTTTGTCACAACACGAACAGTTTATTACGCCACAAAATAATCACAGTCAATACAACACACGAATAGAAGGAGAAACGGGCACAGAAGAAAACAGTACATAAAACACGAACGTTAATAACAATAAATAATGCGCGCGAGCAAATGTTTAGAACGCAAACCGCAATTAGCTTCAAAACATCGATCAGACTGGCGTGCATTCGCCGCGGGGAGCTCGCCGGCCGCTCGTAGCGAACCGGTCCCGCCGTGGCAAGGTCGTATGACGTAGTAGTTACGCACAATACGCTCGGCCGCTAAACTATCTAATAGAATAACAAATACAGCCGTACGTTTGTTCGTTGATACAAATAAATTGAAATATAATTTATTTATTTATATAATGCAATTTACTTTAGTTAAATGATTAATCTCATGGTAGTATTATTTTGTGTGCCTAAAAATATTTAATTTGTTGAATGTAAATAATTTAATGATAATTAGTTAAGGTTTAGATTTAAGTTCTAGTTTACAAGTTTAGGTAAGTAAGATGTAACGTAATTTAAGTTGTACATAGAAGATAAGTAATGAAATGTTTTTAACTTTATGATTTTACTGTTAACAATTTATATTGAAATAAGATATTATTTCTTTTGCTACAAATTGTAATTTGAATAAAACAATAAATGTGGTGGCACGCCACATCACCCCCCTCCAGAGACCGGGCTACGGGCGATAATAATCAGGAAAGCGTACTTTCCGCCCTGACCGCGTAATTTTATCATTTCGGTCATGTGTAGTTTCAGGACAACTGTTAAGCCCTCTGATGTCCGGAGTTGACGTAATCTCGGGTTGGTTGTTATCGAGGATGGAGTATGCTGGCTTAATCCGGTCTATCGATACGGTAACCGGTTTACCATTGACCGCGATCTTAAAGGTTTTGTCACCGCGTTGCAGTACCTCGTGCGGTCCAGTGTATGCGAGTTTGAATGACCCGTGCGATGCATCATCCCTGAGGAAGACGTGCTGTGAGGTCTTCAGATCTTTGAAAATAAACACAGGACGATTCGATACGTGTCGTGAGGCTGGAGATGGAAGCAACTTATGCGCGAACTGCCGTATTCGGGTGATGAAGTCCGTCAAATCCGGAACGTCATCCGTTTGCGGTTGAAAAAATTCTCCGGGCAGCCGCAGAGTCTCTCCATACACCAGCTCAGCTGGTGAAGCGTGGAGGTCCTCTTTGTGGGTGGCTCTAATGCCAAGAAGAACTAGTGAGAGAGATTCCACCCAGTTATGGTTGGCGTGGCATGTAATGGCAGCCTTCAACTGTCGATGGAACCTCTCGACTAGGCCGTTACATGCCGGATGATAGGCAGTGGTGCGTCGATGACGGAAGCCGACTAGATCAGACAGGCGCTGGAAAAGTGCAGATTCAAATTGGCGGCCTCTGTCTGTCACTATCTCGGTGGGGCATCCGAATCGCGAAATCCAGCCTTGAAGTAGGGCGCCCGCCACTGTCTCCGCCGTAATATCCTGTAGCGGTATTGCCTCAGGCCAACGTGTGAAACGGTCGACGATCGTGAGACAATAACGGAAGCTCTGGGATGGTGGCAGGGGACCGATGAGGTCAATGTGGATCTTCGTGAATCGGCTGCGTGGGAGTTTGTATGTGCCGAGTGGGGAATGAACGTGCCTAGTTACTTTGGCGCGTTGACAGGCGATGCACGAGCGTGTCCATTCCTGGCAGTCCCGTCGCACTCCCGGCCAAACAAAGCGCTCGGTAACCAACCGTGTGGTAGCAGCTACCCCTGGGTGGTTAAGGGAGTGGAGGCTGTCAAATACTTGTCTACGCATTTCCCTCGTGACGTAAGGTCTGAGTGTATTGCTACTCTCATCGCAGTACAGTTCAAAGCGCGATCCCGGCAGTTTAGCTTTTTTCAGGCGTAATGACGTCGAGTCGCTGAGTAGCTGCTCGAGTTCTGGGTCGGAGAGTTGGGATTTGGCTAGTTGAGCCAAGTCAATAGGCTGAACAATCTCCTCTACTCGGGAAAGAGCATCAGCGACGACGTTGTCCTTACCTGAAATGTGCCTGATGTCCGTAGTAAACTGCGAGATGTAATCCAGGTGCCTGAACTGTCTTGGTGAGCAATTTTCTTTCCTGTTGTGAAATGCGTAGCAAATAGGCTTGTGGTCACAATAAACGACAAAATGACGGGCCTCAACCATATGCCGAAAGTATTTGATTGACTCGTACACGGCAAGCAACTGACGGTCGTAGGGGGAGTATTTCTTCTGCGCAGCGTTCAGCTTACGCGAGAAGAATGCAAGTGGTTCCCAGGACCCGTCCCTGAACTGTTGCAAAGCACCACCAATCGCCGCGTCTGAAGCATCAGTCACGATAGCCAGTTTGGCTTCGATGTCTAGATGCGCCAGTAAAGCTGCCTGACACAAGCTGGACTTGCATTTAGTGAAAGCGTCATGTTCTGTGGGGGTGAAGTTTACTGGATGGGAGCCTTTGACCGAGCCGGTGAGGAGCGCATGCAGGGGTGCCTGATGTTCAGCGGCGTCAGGTATGAAACGCCTGTAAAAATTAATCATACCCAAAAATCTGCGTAACTCTCTCACGGTCTTTGGAGTTGGGTAAGACTTTATGGCTTCGACTCTTTCTGGTAAGGGTTGTGAGCCATCAGCGGAGATGCTGTAGCCCAGGAACTTCACGGTAGGTTGCCCGAAAACGCACTTACCAGTGTTAATGACCAGGCCGAACTGTTGAAGTCTGGAGAACAGCTGGCGTAGGTGAGCCTGGTGGGTACTCTGGTCCTTCGAGAAGACCAGGAAGTCATCTAAATAGGCATAGCAGAAATCTAGACCCCGTAGCACCTCGTCGACGAACCGCTGAAATGTCTGCCCGGCGTTACGAAGTCCGAACGGCATGAACGGGAATTCGTAAAGGCCAAATGGTGTAGTGACGGCGGTCTTGGGTATATCGTCGGAGTGGACCGGGATCTGATTGTATGCCTTCACCAGGTCGATGGTGGAGAAGACCTGGCAATCAGACAGGCTGTGGGAAAAGTCATGAATGTGGCGGATGGGGTACCTGTCCGGAATGGTTCTGGCGTTCAGCATTCTGTAGTCGCCACAGGGACGCCATCCACTGTCCTTCTTAGGGGCCAGGTGCAGAGGAGAAGACCAAGGCGACTCGGAGGGTCTGATGGTGCCGTTCTTCAGCAGCGAATCAAACTCCTCCCTCGCGATTTTAAGTTTGTCCGGTGCAAGACGACGCGGTGTGCCGCACACGGGTGGGCCTGGTGTGGTACGAATATGATGCACCGTATTATGTGCTGGTGCTGATCTGAGTACACCAGATGGGCGAGTGATGTCGGGAAATTCTCGCAAGATATCGTGGTAAACTGAGGTACCGGTAACAACCTTAACCGACGAGATTGCGTCAGTTGAGTAGGCAGGTGAAGCGGGGGTGACGAGGCTAGTGCTGTTATCAATGAGGCGTTGATGACGACAATCTACAATTAAATGGTAATAAGATAAAAAATCAACACCTATAATTGGCTTTGTGACGTCAGCTACGGTAAATTGCCATGCAAAATCGCGGCGTAACCCTAAGTTTAAAACTAAATTAGTGTAACCATAGGTGTGTATCGTCGAGCCGTTTGCAGCGCACAGTTGGTACTTCGTCGGTTGACGTCGCTCCTTTAGTGCAGACCGGGGGAAGACGCAGAGGTCACTGCCTGTGTCCACTAGAAACTGCATCTTCGTCCGTTGGTCTGTGACAAACAAGCGACCGGTGCTAGGGCGGGCGTTAGTCGCCATTACCGTCCACCCGATGCGTTTCCCGCCTTGAAGTCGCATGGTTTCACGCACTTATCCGCCTGCAGTCCGTGCTTCGCGTGGTACCAGCAGATGGGAAACTTCCTATAGTTGGACTGGGATCTGGTTGATTTTGAACGGTTCCGGGAGTGGAACGGAGCCCTTGACCTCGAGCGTGAATTTCTATTTTGAGCGGTGGTAAGCGCTTCCACCTGCTTGGTCAACGCTGCGACCTGCTGCACCAGGGTATCTAATAAGCCACCAGATGTGGATGCCGTCGACATAGCTGCTACTTGCGGGCTGGTTGGTACGACGTCATGTATCCTGTCGGCGAGGTCTGCTAACCCGTCAAGTGGAGTTGCCGCCTGAGACGCGATGATTGTCTGCGTGGAGCTGGGGAGACGGCTGGTCCATATCGTCCGCAAAAAGTCCTCAGGTACGCCGGGACCGGCAAGGTGCTGGAGGTGACGCAGGAACTGGGACGGTTTGCGGTCACCAAGTTCCTCGTGGACTAAGAGCTGCTTGACCTTGCGCTCCCTGGACGCCGAAAGCCGCTTAATGAGCTCCGTTTTGAGCCGTTCATATTTGTTTGTGGCGGGTGGATTGGTGATAATATCTTCCACCTCCCCTGCATACTGCTGGTCTAGTTGGCCGATAACATAATAAAACTTGGTTGAGTCGGTCGTGATTCCAGATATCTGGAACTGACCCTCGATCTGAGCGAACCAAATCGCCAATTTTTCAGGCCAGAAGGGGGGTATTCGCACACCAACTTTAAATACTTCACCCGTTGGGGCTACGTTCTGTTCTACTGCGCAGTCCGCAAAATTATCTTCATTTGCCATCTTGTGTTCCAATTGGGGTCACCAGTGTGGTTGTATATGTGGGATAATACGTACTTAGTCCGTTGGTAGAAATGATAACACAGTCTTTGTCACAACACGAACAGTTTATTACGCCACAAAATAATCACAGTCAATACAACACACGAATAGAAGGAGAAACGGGCACAGAAGAAAACAGTACATAAAACACGAACGTTAATAACAATAAATAATGCGCGCGAGCAAATGTTTAGAACGCAAACCGCAATTAGCTTCAAAACATCGATCAGACTGGCGTGCATTCGCCGCGGGGAGCTCGCCGGCCGCTCGTAGCGAACCGGTCCCGCCGTGGCAAGGTCGTATGACGTAGTAGTTACGCACAATACGCTCGGCCGCTAAACTATCTAATAGAATAACAAATACAGCCGTACGTTTGTTCGTTGATACAAATAAATTGAAATATAATTTATTTATTTATATAATGCAATTTACTTTAGTTAAATGATTAATCTCATGGTAGTATTATTTTGTGTGCCTAAAAATATTTAATTTGTTGAATGTAAATAATGTAATGATAATTAGTTAAGGTTTAGATTTAAGTTCTAGTTTACAAGTTTAGGTAAGTAAGATGTAACGTAATTTAAGTTGTACATAGAAGATAAGTAATGAAATGTTTTTAACTTTATGATTTTACTGTTAACAATTTATATTGAAATAAGATATTATTTCTTTTGCTACAAATTGTAATTTGAATAAAACAATAAATGTGGTGGCACGCCACATACATAAGTTTTTTTTTTATTATTTAAATCTTTGTTTATATAATCATATTTCTTACTAAGAATACAACTTTACATAAAAACTAATAAAAAACTTAAACTGTACTAAAAACAAATTCTGTTTCTTTGTTTAAAAAATAATAATTTTGTTGTTTTTATTTTTATTTTGTGTAGTCAGTTACTACAAAAGCGAAGACTAATTAATTCAAAGATATTTTTTTATGATATACAATTAAACAAAAATGAAACCTAAAACTAAACTATGTTATATAAAATATTGTTTTTTTTTGTTTCCTGTTTACAAAATAATGAAATTTATTTTTTTTCTTTCTGGAATATTTAGTGATTTGCTTCAATTAATGAATGTATTTATTTCCATTAAATATAACGTACGTTATAATATATTTCATTAAAAATAACCTATTATTCACGGTGAAAATAATGTTGTAAAGTATATAATAAGAATACTTTAATTATATTTAGATGTACTGTTATTAGGTACATACATTTATTGATCTGATAATATATTTGTTTTATTTATGTTTGTCTTTTTATTAATAAATAAAAGTAGTTCCCGTAACTTGCCTATTAACATAAATTACTGAAAATCTTTCTATATTCACATACCATCTCTTTTTTTCTATATAACAGAGTATCCATTTTTCTTAAAGGTTAAAAGCCCATTTATTGATGTTTAGTTATGGTTTAAGATTTCCGGACGAACCGTTTCTGTTGGTGAAGCATTATTTGGACTAAAAATTGCATGGATCAACAGTTTGTGGGCGAAACGCTCATTGGGCTTAACGATAGTGGATGAAAAATACAATGGGCCAATAGTGAATGGGCGAAACGTTCTTTGGGCTAAACGATAATGGGTATAAAATTCTGTGGGCGAAACGTTCATGGAACAAACAATTGTGGGCGAATCGTTTCAGAATCACTTTGGATTTTTCAGAGAATCGTCGGGCACAATGTGAAATAATATAGGCAAAGTATTTTCGTCAATAATAACATCGCAAAGTATCTGTTTCGTGCAACAAACATTTGAATTACCTACACCCGTTATATGAATCGCACAATTAAAATGTTTACCGCTAAATTTGCTAGCTAAACTTTGCTTAAGGAGAGAACACTCAGCACCCGAATCAAAATAAAAAGTGTGCGACTCACCGGCGTGTTTCATCTGCCCCGTAACACCTTGTATCTCGCAGGCATCCACACGGCGCTGTTGCCCGCCGCCCGCGCCCGCGCTGTTACCGCCCGCTTCGCTTGCGCTGCCGCCGCCGCCGGAACCGCGACGCGTATGGAACTTAGGACAGTGCGTTGCGATGTGTCCTTTGTCTCCACACGAGAAGCAGATGACACTTTTCTTCACGGTGCTTGTGGAGGTTGATTGTTGCGCGTTGCCAATCGTAGGAAAAGCCGTTGCAGTGTTGCCGGAATGATGAGTTTTGAATTTTCTTTTACGACAGTCAATCAGCTTGTGGCCTACTTTCTTGCAGTAATTACACGTTTCAGGCGTAGAAAACTTGAGGCGCTTAGTATCTACCGGCGAATCTTGATCAGTTTTTCGTTTCAAAGACGAAAATGACTTCATTTCTTGTAGTAACTTGCTTCGAGTAGTAATCTCCGATGTATGTGCTAAACGATATACGCGTATCAAACTGAGATGTGTGCGCGAGTACATATGAGATAACAATCTCTTCTGCGGTCATGTTTTTCCATTTCGCAACGAGTGACGTCATCAATCGGGTTGCATATGCAGCCAAACATTCTCCGTTCTCAGGTCGGCTGTTGTTAATGTTTATGAGGGTAGCTGCCGCGGTCTCACTAATATCGTAACGACTTAGAAAAACTTCCTTAAAAAGCTGCCAAGACATACCTGGATAAGTAACTTGTGATAGCCACGAAGCACTGCCTTTCAGTGATTTACTGAGGGCAATTATCAGGGCTCCTCCTTCTAGTGGCCTCTCAGCCATGCAAATATCAATCGTTGAACACCAAGCACGAGCATCAGCGTCCTTCACATCTGGGTTGAACTCGGGTAGCTTCATCATCGGTGCCGAAGGTGCCTTCATGGCTTCGATAAGTTGCATCATGTTCCGCTGCTGAAGTTCGAACATCATCCTCCATTGTTCTCCGCTAATATTTGCGTTTTGTGATGCCGATGATGCCTGAGTGAATCCCACTTCTGATATCGTAGACAGCGGTGGAATTGTGGCGTCACCGCCGCCTCCGGGGTCTTCCAACTCAGGGTTCATGGCGTAAGGTCTCAGGCAAATAAATCCACACGGTTAAATGAAACACAATCTCGGTATATTCAACGATCAGATAGATTACACTAGGCTTATTTCGGATATGAGTGAACTAGCGATCTCACGTTGCAGGCCGTCTGTCTCACGCGCAATCAAGATTCAATCTGAATAAAAGAACAACCACGCCCCCAACGCGATTTCGCTCTCGATCAGTCACTCGTTCAAAAACCATGTGACGTCACGGCGTTCGCTCATCTCCGTTACAAAAACAATCAATTGAGGTCTTAATAATTTGAAATCTACGACATATATTTCATTTGTTAAATTTTTACCTGCAGCCAACGGAGAGTTTATTCAACTACGTTTTACGGACTCGTTCAAATTTTTGGGAACAAGCTTAGATAAATTAGCGAAAACAATGAAAAAAGACGATTTTAAATGTTTACGCTCACATTTTCCTAGTGAACAACAATTTGATTTGCTAACCAGGAAGGGAGTATATCCTTATGATTATATGAAAAAATGGAACACTTACTTGGAAAAAACGTTGCCACCTAAATCATGTTTTTTTAACTCCCTTACTAATGACCACATCACAGACAGTGACTATGAACACGCTCAAACCATTTGGTCGAATTTTAAAATCGGAGATTTAGGCGATTACACTGATTTGTACCTAAAAACAGACGTACTTTTACTAACTGATATTTTTGAAAAATTCCGCAAAACTTGTAAAATCCATTATCAGCTTGATCCCGCTTTTTATGTCACCGCACCGAGTCTTTCATTCGATGCAATGCTATTAAAAACAGGAGTTCAACTTGAACTACTCGATGATTTGTCAATGATTCGAATGATTCAAAAGGGTATAAGGGGGGGTCTGTGTATGTGTTCTCACCGGTACGCTAAGGCTAACAACAAATACATGCCCGATTATGATTCCTCGGAGGTGGATTCATTTATAGTTTACTTAGACTGTAATAATTTATATGGGTACAGTATGAGTCAAACTCTGCCATATTCTAACTTTAGATTTTTAAATAGCTCTGAAATAGAAGAGTTAAATATTTTAGAGGTCGAGGATGATGCGGAGTATGGTTTTATACTTGAAGTCGATTTACTATATCCTGAACACCTGCATCAAGCCCATAACGATTTACCTTTTTGCCCTGAAAAATGTATACCACCCGGTGGTAAAAATAAGAAATTGGTACCAAATTTATACAACAAATTCAATTATGTCATTCATACGTTCACTTGAAAAAATGTTTGGAGCATGGACTAGTGCTAACTAAAGTTCATCGCGTAATATCATTTCGACAAAGCGCCTTTTTAAAAAAAATATATAGAGCTAAACACTAGTCTGCGTCAAAAAGCAGAATCAGCCTTTGAACAAGATTTTTTTAAGCTTCTGAACAATTCAGTGTTTGGCAAAACCCTTGAAAATAATAATAATAATAATAATAAAATGCGTTTATTGCTTCCCATACAAAAAAGAAGAACTTATTTCTATCACAAATTTCTTTCTTAAAACTAGGAGAGCAAATGGATGTGGCTCAGCTAGTGTTGGCAAAAGTCAACGCTGATTTTCAGCCACTCCCATCCCTCTTAGATCTTGTGCGAGGGTTTAAGTTATGAGGGCTTAAAATATACAAATAACAACGAATTTAGATGGATTAAAAAAAAACAACAATACATATTAAAAATAAAAAGACTACTATCCAAAAGACACCTCTCTAGCATCCTGTGTGTGTGCTTGTGTGTGTGTGTGTGTGTGTGTGTGTGTGTGTGTGTGTGTGTGTGTGTGTGTGTGTGTGTGTGTGTGTGTGTGTGTGTGTGTGTGTGTGTGTGTGTGTGTGTGTGTGTGTGTGTGTGCAATGTTCGTAGGTACGTGGTGTGTGTGGGCTATAAATAATTTTAGAAATATATATTCAGGGGCAAGAGTTTCCCATTTCCACGCAGAGTTTCTGTAGCTAACTGTCTTTTTAATAAGGCTTTTTTATATTTCCTTTTGAAGCAATCAACACTCATTTTAACTCTCATGGGTGGAGGCAAAACGTTCCATATACTTGCAGCGTGGAATTTATAGGATCCTCGATATCGTTTGGACTTGTGTTTTAACGAGTGTGTTTTTTTAAATAACGAGTCCCGTGTTAACGTACATCTAGTAAATGTGTGGGCAGATACTAATAATAAAACTAAAAAGAAATTAAGTGCAAGCAAATTAATTTCAAAGCCAAACTTTCACAGCGTATCTGTATTTACAGATAATTTGGTTGCTATTCAAACCAGATCAAATTGTTTTAGATAAACCCATATATATAGGTTTTTCAGTTCTAGAATTATCGAAAGCACACATGTATCATTTTCATTACAACATCATAAAGCCTTTTTACGAACACCGCGTTCAACTGTGCTATACCGACACAGATAGTTTCATATACATAATACATAGTAATGATTTTTACGAAGACGTGAGAAATACGTTCTTGAAATTCTTCGATACCACCAATTTCAATCAAAACAATCAGTTTAATCTTGGATTATTCCCAGTAGTCCCCTCTAGCATTGTCCCCCGGGGTGACAACTGAGATTTTTCTTCCCAATCGTCACCCAGGTGACAAATATTCCCAACTGTTCACTTCTGATTCATATCAGAGGGGACAACTGGACTTTTTTTTTCTCAATTGTCACCCGTGAGACCGTAGGGGGTGACAATTGCTACAGCTGCTTCCCAGTTGTCCACTTCAACCAGTTTAGACAAAGAATCTTCTCTTTTCTATTATGACATGTATCACCTATATATTAATTGTTTTATTGTTCGAGCATCATGCAAATTATACGTCCCGATTTGGGTAAAACTTTATAAATAAAATAAAATACAATTGCCAAATTTCAACTTTAATTCAATATAGATTTACAAAAATCATCTAAGTCTAAAAATCATCTAAGTCATGATCAAGGCAACTGCGTTTGAATGAACGGTACTTATTTAATGTCTTAGTGTTTCCAATAAATGTCCGACACACATATCCCCTTGCACAAATTCCATTTTCATCTCTCCTGTTCGGAAAATAGCACTTTCCTGTGTAGATAGCCGGGTGGAAAATAGCTTATCCATCCCTAGGGTGGAAAGTAATTTAGTTTTAATTGGCATGGTATAGAGTCAAGTCATGCAGTCAAAGATTGGATCAAAGATAATTGAGTCACATCATATTATAAAAATAATAAACATTTTTGCTTAGCTTTACATTGAAAAACATGTTATTATGATTGTTGATATAAAAAATATTCAATTGATTCAATCTATAATTAAAAAATACATTTACTAATCTGTGATTAAAATATTCGGCTTCCCGCCATAATACCAAGATGACACTTTTTTTTTACATTGTCAGTGTCATTTTTTATTTTTGAACTCTATGCCTACTTTTTTAAATTTTGACAATTACTTTTATTATCTGTGGGTAAAATTCGATCGATATTTTTTACAAGAATTTTAATTATTTCGTATCGTCTGCTTTTTCGTACTGTTTTCATGTATTCATGTCGTTTTTCTTTCTAATCATGTTAGATGTTTGGAGAACTGTAAATTAACTGTCTTTTTGTGCAAGAACTTGAGTTTTTAGTTCTCGCTGTACTACATAATACCTGACCATGACATCTACAACCACTATTATAAATTTAATGTTTTTCCTCACAGTCGAAATGAAAAATAGTATGTTTAACTCGGGTGAAAGCACCATTTCACTCTCGAATTATTGGCGCTCTCACTTCGTTCGAGCGCCAGAAACATCTCGAGTGAAATGGGTCGCTTTCTCCCCTTGTATAACAATCTACTATTGCATTTCTTGTATGAATTGATCTCTAAGTATATTTTTCTTCTGTCTTTCTTTTATATTTTTCATTTGTTTTTTTGCCATCATGTTTCGGACTGTGTACAATGATGAATCTTTTCGTATTATATTAAGAAAATGCAAAATATTTGGCTTTTTTTTTCCTACTTCCCGATTTAATTTGTTGTGCCAGCCCTCTAAATAGTTAGTGGTGCTATGCTGATTACCATATACGTTCCATGTTTGAATCCAATCATCTTTTATCCATTGTTTTTCCATATAAGCTCGAAACTTTTTCATGGCCTCATCTTCTGGTTCCTTCCGTGTTATATATGACCAACCGTTTCTAACTTCAGATGGTGGTCAGATTGGTTAGGGAAGCGATCGAAATAACTAAATACAAAAATTTCAATCGTGAGGACGGGTTTAAATTGTCAAGTGTCTGGAATCCAGTGGTTCGAATGTGTAAAAACCGTGTAAATAAAAATAGTGCCGTTTCGCGAATAAATACTGTCAGTGTTGTGTGTCGAGAACAGACGCGAGTAAATAGTGAGTTTGTGGACAATGGTACCGGCGGCGAGCGGAATAAACGACTTCGAAGGAGGGTAGACCGATATGTCTGCCAATAACAACCCACCCGCAAGTTCTCTTCAGTTACTCCGTGATCATGGCGCTTGCAACAGTGCCGAAATATCGGAAGCTCATAAATAATAAGGTACATGGTAGCAATCCCGTATCTAGCTATTCTAGAGTCACGGCCAATATGACCCTGCCTGCAAAAATTTTTTTATCTCTCCTGTTCGGAAAATATAACTTTCCTGTGTAGATAGCCGGGTGGAAAATAGCTTATCCATCCCTAGGGTGGAAAGTAATTTAGTTTTAATTGACATGGCATAGAATCAAGGCCTGCAGTCAAAGCTTGGACCAAATATAATTGGGTCACATCATGTTATTAAAATAACAAACATTTTTGCTTAGCTATAAATTGAAAATCATATCGACGGTTCCCGGGCTATTTGTATTAAGCGACATTTTGTAAACTTTACACCAGAGCTGCTTAAAGTTTTGATTTTTGAAAAAAAAACATAACTTCCGCAATTTGTTAAATTTTGGAAAAAAAAAGATATTTATTGATTACGTTACATACTCTGCATAATCTGATAAAGTTTTTTTCTGATATTCCTATTATTAACAAAGATACATGTCGTTTAATACAAAGTGATCCGTTTTTTATTTTCTTTTATTCCAGGCCAAATGATTTAACCGCCTAGGATAAGTATTTGTTGTTCCTGGCTATATGACTTATCCGCCTAGATTTATTAATTCTTGCCCCAGACTAAATGACTTAACCGCCTAGTACTGAAAATAATAGCTCCAGGCTAAATGCATGAAATTGAAGAGTTGTTCATTTCATACCTGACCTAATGATTTAAATGTCACATACCATACATTTTTGTGGTGTATAGCCTATTTTGTTTAAGCGCCGATGTCATTTTTACTTATTTGTTCCTAATCGTGCCTGAGTAATTAAGTTTTCTGAAATAAGCAGATAATATTTACAAGGTAAAGCTCATTGTATGAAGCGACTTTACTATGTATTTGTAGGGTTAAGCTAATTGTATTATGCGACAATCTTATGTATTCATAAAGTAAAGCTTAATGTATGAAGCGACATTTCAAAATATTTATAAGGTGAGGCTAATTGGTTTAACGTACATTGTCTGTAAATTGTTGATCCAGGAAAGAGGGTTTAAATAACTCTCTGGTATTTCATAGTGAGCTTAAGTACACAGTTCCTAAATTTATCAAAATTTTGTGTCGGTACATACATCGCAGTGCAAAATAGGCCCCGAAAATGCGATTGTATTGAGCGACAAAAAAGTGCCCAGATCGTCACCAAACCCAGCTCAAACGACGCGGAAAAATTCGCTGATTCCAAATATGTATAAAAGTCAAATTTCGCCCAAAATGTCGCTTCATACAAATAGCCCGGGAACCGTCGATATTGTGTAGGTATTATGTATAATCGTTGATAGAAAAATATACAATTTCTAATTTTAATTCAATTAACAATTAAAATATTTGGCTGCCCGCCATAATGCCAGGATGTTTTTTTTTTATTTTATATTGTCAGTGTCATTTCAGGAAGGATTCATCCAAAGCCGTTAAAACTTTTATAAAAAAAAAGAAATTATTTTTGGTTTCTGTTATTATCTGTGGAAAAAAATTGATCGATATTATTTACAAAGATTTTGATTATTTGATATTGTCTGCTTTTTTGTACTCTGTTTTCATGTATTCGTGCCGTTATTCATTCTAATCGTGTTGGGTGTTGTTAGTACTGTAAATCAACTGTCATATTTTGTTCAAAACTTGAGTTTTCCTTTCTCGCTGAACTTCATAATACCTCACCAAGACATTTACAACCACTTTTGTAAATTTAATGTTTTCCTCACAGTCGAAATGAAAAATAGTATGTTTAACTCGGGTGAAAGCAACCGTTTCACTCTCGAATTATTGGCGCTCTCACTTCGTTCGAGCGCCAGAAACATCTCGAGTGAAATGGGTCGCTTTCTCCCCTTGTATAAAAATCTACTATTACAAGAATGCAGTACCGTGAATCGAAAAAGAAGCCCAAAGGTCGTCGTTTTACACTTGAAGAAAAAATCTTATCATTGTCGTGGTATAAACGAAGTCCTAAGGCCTATACATTACTACATAAAAATTTTGCATTACCATCCAGTAAGTCTCTCAGAAATCTTTTGAGTAAGATTAAAATTGAACCTGGAATCAATAAAACGTTTTTTTTTAAAATGAGAGACACTGTTTCTGACATGAACGACGACGACCGTTTGTGTATTCTCATGTTTGACGAAATGTCGATAAACCCCCAGGTCCACTATGACGCAAACAGTGACACGTTAAAAGGTTTTGCCACAATAGGGACCCAAAATAAGATCGCAGACCATGCTCTCACTTTTATGGTCAAGGGTATAAAAAAAAATTACAAGCAGCCTGTAGCTTACTACTTTACCCAAAATTTAAACAAAATTTATTTAAAAAAATATAAAAGAAGTAGTGGGATTCGTCAAAAGCACTGGCTTAAAAATAGTGGCAACCGTGTGTGACCAAAGCACAGTAAATGTTGGCGCCATTGAAAGTCTGTTACAAGATACAAAAGCAATGTATTTCAGAAAAGGTCAAGCTTGGCGAAATGACCTATTTATCATCGAAAATTCTAAAATAATACCTTTGTATGATGTGCCTCATCTAATCAAAGGTCTCAGGAACAACTTAATAACAAAAAACCTTAAATATGTGGATTTTCAAGACGAAAACAAAGAAAAAACTTTGAAGTGGTAATATTTCCAAAAATTATACGAAGCAGATAAATTTCAAGGGGAGCTTAAATATCTACTAAAGCTAACGGAAGAGCACGTAAACCCAGAAAAAAAATAACAAAATGAAAGTTAAAACCGCCACTCAACTATTTAGCCACTCTGTTGCAGTGACAGCAAATCATTTGACGGATAGGCCTGTTGGATCCAGATTGTCGCCAAATCACACCAATTGTGAAATTATTAGACAATTTATTTGACAGCCTAAATTGTAACACTTACAATATTGTCAATGGCAAAATATTTAGGGCAAGATAGTATAAAATTTTTGAAAAATATGAAATATGTCGAAAAGAAGAAAGATGGTGCTAAATTTCGAATAATTGAAAAAGTGGTACCTTCCATCAAAAATTTTATCAAAACCATTGAAGGAATGCAGGCCATTTGGAAAGTTTTGCATGAGAGGTATACTTTGACACAATGTTGTGCAGAAACTTTAATCAAGACCCAATCGAAAACTTTTTTGGGAGTGTTCGAAGTTTAGGGGCAAGAAATATATCCCCAAATACAATTGGGTTTGAGGGAGCCTTTAAATCCCTCTTATTAAATAATTTTAGTTCATAGTTTATTTTTGTTTTTATAGTGTTTTGTCACCATACAAACTTAATAATATAAATTGCACTTGTAAAAAGACAACTGTGAACTCAATTCAATTCCTCGTCTGTCACAGGTTCACAGTTGTCTTTTTACAAGTGCAATTTATATTATTAAGTTTGTATGGTGACAAAACACTATAAAAACAAAAATAAACTATAAATTGGCTTTCATCATCTTAACTGATTGTTAAAATATTTGTAAAAATATTTTCCTTCAGATATTGTGAGAGCAATCTCACAACATTGATGATGTCACGCAGCCTACGCGTTAAGAAGCGCTTGCAAAATTCAACAGGCCTGTTAATGTGACGGTGGCCGAGTGGTATAGGCATACGCCCGGATTGCGTAAGACACGGGGTTCAATTCCTCGTCTGTCACAGGTTCACAGTTGTCTTTTTACAAGTGCAATTTATATTATTAAGTTTGTATGGTGACAAAACACTATAAAAACAAAAATAAACTATAAATTGGCTTTCATCATCTTAACTGATTGTTAAAATATTTGTAAAAATATTTTCCTTCAGATATTGTGAGAGCAATCTCACAACATTGATGATGTCACGCAGCCTACGCGTTAAGAAGCGCTTGCAAAATTCAACAGGCCTGTTAATGTGACGGTGGCCGAGTGGTATAGGCATACGCCCGGATTGCGTAAGACACGGGGTTCAATTCCTCGTCTGTCACAGGTTCACAGTTGTCTTTTTACAAGTGCAATTTATATTATTAAGTTTGTATGGTGACAAAACACTATAAAAACAAAAATAAACTATAAATTGGCTTTCATCATCTTAACTGATTGTTAAAATATTTGTAAAAATATTTTCCTTCAGATATTGTGAGAGCAATCTCACAACATTGATGATGTCACGCAGCCTACGCGTTAAGAAGCGCTTGCAAAATTCAACAGGCCTGTTAATGTGACGGTGGCCGAGTGGTATAGGCATACGCCCGGATTGCGTAAGACACGGGGTTCAATTCCTCGTCTGTCACAGGTTCACAGTTGTCTTTTTACAAGTGCAATTTATATTATTAAGTTTGTATGGTGACAAAACACTATAAAAACAAAAATAAACTATAAATTGGCTTTCATCATCTTAACTGATTGTTAAAATATTTGTAAAAATATTTTCCTTCAGATATTGTGAGAGCAATCTCACAACATTGATGATGTCACGCAGCCTACGCGTTAAGAAGCGCTTGCAAAATTCAACAGGCCTGTTAATGTGACGGTGGCCGAGTGGTATAGGCATACGCCCGGATTGCGTAAGACACGGGGTTCAATTCCTCGTCTGTCACAGGTTCACAGTTGTCTTTTTACAAGTGCAATTTATATTATTAAGTTTGTATGGTGACAAAACACTATAAAAACAAAAATAAACTATAAATTGGCTTTCATCATCTTAACTGATTGTTAAAATATTTGTAAAAATATTTTCCTTCAGATATTGTGAGAGCAATCTCACAACATTGATGATGTCACGCAGCCTACGCGTTAAGAAGCGCTTGCAAAATTCAACAGGCCTGTTAATGTGACGGTGGCCGAGTGGTATAGGCATACGCCCGGATTGCGTAAGACACGGGGTTCAATTCCTCGTCTGTCACAGGTTCACAGTTGTCTTTTTACAAGTGCAATTTATATTATTAAGTTTGTATGGTGACAAAACACTATAAAAACAAAAATAAACTATAAATTGGCTTTCATCATCTTAACTGATTGTTAAAATATTTGTAAAAATATTTTCCTTCAGATATTGTGAGAGCAATCTCACAACATTGATGATGTCACGCAGCCTACGCGTTAAGAAGCGCTTGCAAAATTCAACAGGCCTGTTAATGTGACGGTGGCCGAGTGGTATAGGCATACGCCCGGATTGCGTAAGACACGGGGTTCAATTCCTCGTCTGTCACAGGTTCACAGTTGTCTTTTTACAAGTGCAATTTATATTATTAAGTTTGTATGGTGACAAAACACTATAAAAACAAAAATAAACTATAAATTGGCTTTCATCATCTTAACTGATTGTTAAAATATTTGTAAAAATATTTTCCTTCAGATATTGTGAGAGCAATCTCACAACATTGATGATGTCACGCAGCCTACGCGTTAAGAAGCGCTTGCAAAATTCAACAGGCCTGTTAATGTGACGGTGGCCGAGTGGTATAGGCATACGCCCGGATTGCGTAAGACACGGGGTTCAATTCCTCGTCTGTCACAGGTTCACAGTTGTCTTTTTACAAGTGCAATTTATAATTTTAGTTCAGCTCATTCAATTAAATCAAATTGTGACGATGATGTTTCTACATTTTTGCAATCGGTGGACTTTTTTTTAAAAGAATCCACCGATTGCACAAATGTAGACATGGCAAAAGAAACCACGGAGAAATTAGTTATGAATGAGGAACTTTTAAGTACAACTGATGAGATAGAGGGCATAAGCAAAAAAGGGCACGTATGCGGTTGGGTCTTAAAAAAATGTTCAAAAATCATAAAAGATTGCATTATCTGTAAAAGAAAATTATTTGTGTCAGAACGTGTGTCGGCCCATGCGTACATTTCAGCAAAAGAATACTATAACAAAGATTGGTTGTGCTATCCTTCAATCGAATGTGTAAATTTTTTTGATGAAATTTCGAAAACTACCACTACGGTGTTGAAAAGAAATTTAAACACAAATAAAATAAAACAAAATATTAACGCATTCAATGAAATATTTGTCAATAATATATTTGACTGTCCTGCCCATAAGGAAAATCTTCGAATAAAGTTCGAAGATCTTATAATAAATGTCACTATATACAGTTGGTGCCGTTCCATTTATAGAATTTTATGCGGTAAAATAGCTTATGATGGGGATGATGAAACAAAAATATACGCACAAATGTATTACTATAATAAACACAAACATAAAAATAAAAAGTAAATTGTAATTATTATTTTTTGAATGTATCTACCTCCTCTACCTACTTATTACGGCTACATCTCTGTATTACTCATATATAGAAAGGTAAACCAAAACCGTATACATTTTTACAGTGTTTTATTTAGTTTTAAAATTTACTGCTAATGCTAATTTCAAACTAAAAACCACATTAGCAGTAAATTTCAAAACTAAATAAAATACTAAAAATGTGTGTGGTTTTGGTTTACCTTCCTATAAAGCAGTAGTATAAATATGCATATACCTAAGTATTATAGGGTAGTATACATATATAGGTATATCAAGTTGTAGGTGAACTACTAATAGATGGCGTTGGATTCCCATAAGAAGTTGTTGACACTAAAAACCGGCGAGATGGCACTCTATTTCCGTAGTATATTACTTTACTCTATGACAAGCCTTGATCATGGTAACATTATCACTTACCGATAAAATAATCGATAACGTTAGGTCAGTTAAACGGTAAAAGGCATCCGAGGTAACGTTACCAAGCATAACGTTACCTTTGCCATTAACGTTATCGTCGTTTGGTGAAGGTAACGATACCGGAATTTTAACGGTATTCAAAGCCCTGAGCCCAGCACAAATGATTTACGGAAGTAACATACGAATACCTGGCATATTTTTTGAAACAAATAAACGAGATAATAACTTAACACCTAATTCATTTGTTGATGAATTGCAGAGAGCTATCCAGAACATCAAGCCAGCGTCAAATTATGGAAATTCAACAAAAGACACATTCATCTATAAAGACATGAGTTCATGTAAATATGTATTTGTCAGAATTGACGCCGTAAAGAAACTGTTAGTAGCACCATATGAAGGTCCTTATCTTGTGTTGGAAAGGAATGAGAAGTATTATAAAATACAATTGCGAAACAGAACATGCGTGGCATCAGTTGATCGTTTGAAGCCAGCGTTCATAGTTCAAGAGGGCAATGAAACCAGTAACGCCTTGTCTGCAAATAATTGCACTGAATTGCATAGCGACGACGCAAAAATGACATCGCCGCGTGTTACAAAATCAGGGCGAATAGTGAAGCCCGTTGTTCGTTTTTGCAACTTATCATATTTTTACATTTCAGAAATAAGAAAACGAAAGGCATTTCGCATTCAACTTCCAAGCAATCAACATCTCCAAATACGACCATGGGCAGCTACTCATCAAAGGAAGACATCGTGTTGTCCCAAGGACAAGCCACCGCGAGCGGCGGAAGCGCTCATGCTACAAGCAGCGCAACATGGGCTGAGATGACTATGGGAACAGTCATTTTCATATTCTCCATCATGACGATATATTTCCTATTAAGAAGATGTATCAAACGAGGTCGCAGAGCCATAGTCAACGACCTGGGTAAGCTGGCGTCGAGCAACATCCCGATGACGTCAGTTACGACAGCAACGATGCCTGCAGTGGTGGCACCGAGGTCAGCGCCGCCCCAGCAACAAGTAAACCCCGCATTTGTGCCTTGAACGAAAGTGAACCTATAACGCAAAGTGCAGTGATAGTGTATTGTGACATGTCGCAAAAATATAAGTAGAATAATAAATAAGGTAGAATATTTTTTTTATAACTATCGTTATATCCATCGATGTATTAATTTTATTAAATGATAACTGTATCATATTTTTTCTTAGTTTCTGTAGTTTACTATTAATGTTGTAATAAAAAATTGTTTTGATTAGTATTATAATATGGGAAGTTTGTAAGCATTTTTTTTTTCTCAAAGGGGGGTGTAATGTAGCGTCACGAGTCATTGATCTAACATGACCTAGTTTAAGCACCAATGCAATTATGAATCATGCACTTTGTGTAATAATAAATCAGTATGAAACCAAAACCAAAGTTGGTTACTCGTTACCCTAGGGTTCCCTCTATCTGGCAGAATCTTTTTGCTTCGAAAGTCGCTTGGCATAACACACTTGGCATAATTTTCTTTAGTCGAATATTATTCAGGCAGAATTTTCTATTAGCCTAATTATTGTTTGGTCGAATATTTATATGCCCGAATTTACAATAGCATACTTTTAAGATAGCAGAAACTTATAAGGCATAATTACCTTTGGCAAAATTTTATTTTGCATACTTTCGCTAAGCATAATGTTTATTTGGCATAATTTGACTAGGCATACTATGAAGAAAGCAGAATTTCGTTTAGAATAATTTCACTTCGCATATTGATATTTCTTTTAAATAGTATTTTACCCTTAAATTGAATTTAAAAGTAATTAAGTTGTGGTACAAAAGTTAGTGACAGAAACGAATCGGTGCAAAACCGACTCCACGCAGTCTTGTTTGCCCCACCCCTAGAGTGTAATTCAAAATCGCTTAGGCGCGGAGGAGCGAGGCAGCCCGCGAGCTGAGGAGCAGGTGGTGAGCGAAAACCATCTGCGACGATAAGCTCGCGTGGGACTGCCGGAGCCCCGCAGCGCCGGAGCCGTGACAGAAACCATGCATGTTGCATGCTTGCTTGCTTGCTTGCTGCATGCTTGCTTGCTGCATGCTTGCCTGCATGCTTGCTTGCTTGCTGCATGCTTTGCTTGCTTGCTTGTATGCTGCATGCTTTGCTTGCTGGCTTGCATGCTGCATACTTGCTTGCATGCTGAATGCTTGCTTGCATGCTGCATGTTTGATTTGCCATGCATGTTGTATGTTAGTGTTGCTGAGATAGAACTACTTGGGATACACAGAGAAATAAAAACTTTATGATAGTTCTGCCTTGTAATGATTTTAAATATGAAAAATATGCCAAAAGACGATTCGGAGTGTGAACTTTCTGCGATGATGATGATTCTGCCTATTAATGACTATACATATATACGAATTGTATGCCACAAGACGATTCTATCTGTGAACTTTCTACGTTATGATGATTCTGCTTTAAGACTATTATGAATATTAAATTTCTGCCTAAAGATGATTCTAGCTTACACGATTATGCGTTTTGAACGTCTGATAAATGAGTGAATGCTAATTGATGTTCTGCGAAAGGAAGTTTATGCTATTTGATGATATGCCAAATAAAATTATGACAATAAAAATTCTGCGAAACAACGTAGACCCGTTTCCCTACATACTCAATACTGCCTACACACACACACATACGCAGTTACACGTCACCTCTACAACTACACCACGTTTAGAGCTCAATAGTGCACTTTTACTTGCTAAACTTGCTTCTAGGGTGCATAAAACACTGTTAACAAAGACTAATGAAAAATGTATTGATGTTCATTTATACCTAGATTCACAAATTGTCTAAGCCTGGTTAAAAATTGATCCTTTGAGGTTAAATGCTTATGTAGCCAATAGAGTCAAGATAATTACTGAAAATACTAAATCATTTAACTGGTACTATGTACCTACCTCATGTAACCCTGCTGACTGCCTTTCTCGAGGAGTCGAGCCCACTTCTATAAGAGGAAATGTTTTATGGTGGAACGGACCACAGTTTTTAATGGATGTTAATTACAAACATTGTAATTTAAATAATAAAAATTGCTTGGATAGTCAAAACTTACCTGAAATAAAAAAAAAACACATTACAATGTACTACCACATCTGAACCATATTGCTTTCTAAATAAGTTTTCCTCTTTAGGAAAAACTCAAAGGGTGGTAGCTTATATTTTAAGATTTATAAGTAATTGTAAAAATGTATATACAACAAACATGATGAGAAAGATGTGTCTTATTTAAGTGTTACTCAATTAGATAATGCTATGAAAACTCTTATTAAATGTAATCAGAGATTTTACTATGTATCAGAAATGCAAGCTATTTGTGATGTGTTGATTCAATAAATGACCCAGCGCGGGCGCACGTCACGAGTTAGTTATCGGCTTACCGCCGAGCGGGGCGGGTGTGCGTCTGTGGCTGTGTGAACCACATCTAATACAGGTATATTATTTGTCTCCTTTCACTTCCTATCGATCCCTATGTACCATGACATGGCACAAGTGGCGACGAGGATGAGATCTGTTGGGAATCTGAGGGTAAGTGAACAGACAAAATTTTATTATCATTCAGTTCAATATGGTGCCGATTTTAGTTATGTACATTAGCATTACCATTTAAATAAACTCAATAATTGCGGACATACAATTAGTGTTCGATCCGCTTTGTACTTTATCACGTCACAACAATGAGAATGATTCGGCTGTATCTTTAAAATAAATTTCTTTACATTTTCATAGTTGCATTGAAATATTTTGTTCACTCATTCCTTTCTATTGATTTGAGTAGTAATAGAAACTCGTCAGTAAAGGCTTCAACACTATTTATTTCTCTTACACATTCTTCCCTCCATTTTACACTGTTTTACATAGATCAGAACTGTCAAACATGTGTCAATACTTATCTGTCATTTTTACTCTTTTTCCAGTTTTGGCTATGGCCTTCGCCCATACAGCCAAGTTGTCAGTCCATTCGTCACAAATAACCAAATGAGGCGATTAAATCGAACACTCATAATAAACTCAATGGTTTTATTTCAACGATTGCTAACATTCGGCCATTCTGACAAATGTCTGACCCTAGACAAGTAGTAACAAAATTGCGAATAAGTTACCACTAAGTACAGACAATATTATAATCAATTACAATAATTTATGTGTAGGTACATCAACAGTAACTAAGAGTTCACAACATTCATAAAATCGAAAACACACAAACCCACACAACAAACATTTACATTCAACTCCACCTGGGTTTCAAATCTTTTATTAAAATAATATTATAAATTGCCACAATAAATGAAATCTTAAAAAAAATCATAGTATACATTACTTAAAATTCTAATAAATTAATAGGTACGTAATAATTTAATCATTCATAGTTCATCATCATCATCATCATCTTAGGCTACATTGTCACTTAACATCAGGTGCAATCGTAGCCAAATGTCTGGCTATCTATTATAAAAAAAAAAAAAAAAAAAAAAAAAAAACACAAATAAAAATACTAAAATCATAATTCAGGATCAATCAATTAAACATTATTTGATCTAAAATGGTGTTGACCTCATATTACACCACATATGCCCAATCACTTAGTAAAGCATAAATTAATCGCTATGGACGAACAGAAGAAATAGACTGATTGCTATATCTATGGAAATCACATGTTCGCACACATCACAAATAAAGAAAAGTGGTAATTATACCTATTCGGAAACTTAAAGACAAAGAAATCAGTTTACAAAGGTCTGTCATAGCTACAATTTTTCAGAATAAACGTCATATCAGGATTAAAAAATATTTCACAGTCATTAAACTCCATACATCAACAATTTTGTGCAATACAGTTAGAATTTTACACATACACACAAGAAAAATATGAATGACTGAATGTGATGATACCTAACTACTAAATTCACTCAACATCAACGTGAGATTTAATCAGTAATTATTAAATATCGAATAAAATCAATTTAACAAAGTGTCAGTATAATTAGGAAGTTATTATAAATGTGAAACACAAAGTTATGAATTAACTAACTGGCAGCCAAGTATCAGGTAACTAATGGTTACAAATTAATGTTATTCAGATCAGGAATACATCTGCTTTTTTAGAGGACTACTAAACCATTAACCCACTAAAAGTACTTTCAATAGTATTCTTTACATACAAACTAGTAAAATGGCTTTGTTGCAAGCTGCAAGTTGCAAGTAACTGTAAAGCTAGTGACATTTAAAAACCAGTGTTAAATTTATTTCAGCATTAACTGAAACTGGCACACCCATTGCCAAATGTTCTTAACTTTATTGATTCTTAATAACCTCTTGTTTTGTAGTACATTTTTAAGACTAGATTTAACATCGCAACACGGTCTTTTTCTCTTGGCAAAAAATTATTTCAATCTACGAGGATATTGTTCTTTAAATTGTACAAATTACATTTTGGTTGATGTGTTCTTTGTTTTCTGAATAATCATAGTTGTACGTCACATTAAAGGCACACTCTGCATATGATTACGTTCACAGCAAACAACTGCATTTCCTTTTTTTTTTAGTTCTAGTAAACTAGGAAAATTAATAAAGAAAAGATGATAATAAAATACAAGTTAATTTAGACTCAAAAGGATACTTAAACCTTCTCTTACGTGCAACTAATCTTTTATGAGAACCGCATCATAATCGGTTCAGTCAAACGCAAGATAATCGCGGTCAAACGTATCCACATACATACAAATATACTAGTCAAACTTCGAACCTCTTTCTCTCTCCATTTTGAAGTCAGTTAATAAGGGCTAAGAGCTTAAACGCTTCGGCCATCCTTATTGCAGTGAATACCCTCATTCACCCGGTTACTTGTGCACGTCAGCAAGTCATGCATTCGTCCAATTACCAGTCTTTAGTATCACTTTAACTCCGGCGTTTGAATATCCAAATTAAGCTGTTTGGCAGCACTTTTGCTAGGCAACCAACTTCTTACCTTGATTGCAATCTACGATTGTCATCATTCTTGCTCGAACATCGGATTGTATGGATCAATAATCGGTTTACTCCGTCTACTATTATCTCGCTCACGCTCGCACTATCATAAATCTGATTAGTAGCACGTTCGTTCCATCTATTTATCTGAACCTTTACCAGGTGCAAGCTCTATCCGTTTACTTGTCTGAATCATACATCTGATTGGCAGCATCCTCCCTGCGACATGCTCGCTTAATTTTAGTATCATGCTCATAAATGTGATTCTCAGCGTTCCCTCGTCGAAAATCAGATCGGCAGCAATCTCGCGCCATCACAATATCAGAATTGTAAATCTGATAGTCAGCCGGCTAGTTGCATCTCTCTATCAGAAATTTAGGATCATAAATCTAAATGGTAGCTATCTCGTTCCGTCTCGTCTGGGTCGCTACTTGCTAATAAAAATTATGGCAGCACACTTACCGTCTTACCCCATCATCTGCTCGCTTAATCAGTGTTGGCAGTATGCCAACCACATATATCACTCCAACATCTGATTTTATGGATACTTATTCGGTGATGGCATCACGCCCATATCATATCATATTCTTGCTTATCAGTGTTGGCAGCACGCTCACTCCAACATCTGATTTTGTGGGTTCATATTTAGTGATGGTGTACGCTCACTCCATCAACTGCTCGCTTATCAGTGTTGGCAGCACGCTCACTCCAACATCTGATTTTGTGGGTTCATATTTAGTGATGGTGTGCGCTCACTCCATCAACTGCTCGCTTATCAGTGTTGGCAGCACGCTCACTCCAACATCTGATTTTGTGGGTTCTTAATCAGTAATGGCAGCACGCTCGCCCCATTATCAGATTATCTTGATCATGGACCGGTGATTGGCAGCACTCTCGCTCCATCATCCAACTGAACATAATTCAGCCAACAGAAGCTCTCTCACTCCGAAGGTCTGTATCGGTTTCTACCTTAAACAAAACTACTGCAATATTTTATACTGCACGAAAGCTTAGTCAACTTTTAGGTTTAAATGTCTAAATTTTTAGTTACTCTATGCCCATGGCACTTGCAACTGCGCCGAACTATCGGAGACTAATAATTGCAGTATACTATAACAGTCCTCTATCAAACGATCATAATAAATGTTTTGCGTTACTCGTAACGATCGTTAGCTTCACTTCAATTCAAATTAAATGTTTCATATCACCATTGAACATGTTGTCAACATGATTCACTCATCAATCTGAAGGGTTAAAAGGATCCAAATCCTAAGGTTTCAGTGATTGACAATTTCAGATATCACAATATAGGTAATTAAATGACAGTATTCTAGCTGATTTCAACCTCTCAGTCATAGCTTTTCAGTAATGAGGATAATTAAATAGTTAACAATAGCTATCATAACTAGCTACAAACAAAGTTTGTTGTATGTTTCAACACCATTATTTGTTAATCCCTTAGTATAAATCAGATGATTTAAGTTATCCGCTTGAACCAAAATTGAGGTGTAGCTAATTATTGTAAGTCCTAACTATCGTCTTACGTCTATTAGTCATTGATATATAATATTCTCGACAATGGCTGACTGAGTGTTGAGTTTAAGACTGTAAGTTGTGATTTGATCTATTTTCAACTTTCCGAATATATATATTTTTTTGTTGAATACTACTCTACATAATGCAAGTGCGTCCAACTACTTGTACGGAATGCATTCGTTACAATACGACAACTGTGACATCATAACACACAATTATTAGCGTTGCTTGAGTACTATTTTATTAGATATTTTTTGACAAAACTAGATGCCTGATTTCTCACGGCTCCTAATGGCTCATTTTATATTCGTGTATATTTATATAATTTACTATTTAATGCATAGCACAATGTTGGACAAAAGGGGAGCTTAACGCCATGTGGCATTTTCGGTCAGCAATACCCTTGCTTACAAATTTGTATACAATGGAACAAGTAACTTCAGTAAGTTTTCTACTTTTCAATATACAGTTTTTTTTTTATCACTGAGCGTATTCAAGAAACTCATCTATTATCTACTGAATTAAATTGAGTCTTTTAAGAATCAACCGAAATATGAGACATGCACGCATGCATCTATTACATTTCTTATAATTCGGCCTACTCGCTCACAACTTGCTATATTCATACTATCAATAATTACAATGTAATCATTGCTGTAATAACAGAATTATGTTGTGCTTCTTTAAATTTATGTATTCCAGTAATAAATTGTAAATTAATCAATGAGTTGTCATTTTTGTCAGACCATCAATTAATAGTTTTCAAGAAATGTGATTTCTTATCTATCTATATAAATAAAAATGAATTGATGTTCGTTAGTCCGATTAAAACTCCAGAACGGCTGGGCCGATTGAGCTGATTTTGGTTTTAAAATGTTCGTCGTAGGCCAGGGTAGGTCTAAACGGTGAGCAAATAAGGAAAAATTGCGAGAATTAGAGTAAAACGACAATTCCATTTTCCCTTATAAAAGTTGACCACTTACTTTCTGTCAAACATTTGACGGTATTTGTAGTCTCGGTTCCACTCTAATTGAAGAACGCATTAAAACAATACTTTTGAATCGACAACATATTATCAACTTTGCTCATAACAACATGTATTTAAATTTCAAAATATAAAAATAATGACGAATGACGATTGACTCGATATTGCCCACAGATTAGTAAGAGTATATCTAATATTGCCCAAAGATAATGAATTCAAATTAATAAATATGTTCCACGGGCAGTGATCCTTTCAATATTTTTACACTTTATTGTTTTTTGAGAGCCTAGGATAAAATATGGCACGACTCAGTCATATATTTTTGCTCTAAATATGTTGTTTTTTATCGGGGACTTTCTTTTCAATATTTTTACACTTTATTGTTTTTTGAGAGCCTAGGATAAAATATGGCACGACTCAGTCATATATTTTTGCTCTAAATATGTTGTTTTTTATTTGTCGTTGTCGCTAATGGTGGAATTTGAATATTTGTTATATTTTTTTGTTATAATTATCAAATGCAATTTTAATTTAGTAGATTTTTGGAATAATATTTTTTTTTTTTAGTATATTTTAGTACTGGCAACAGAATGTTACCGATTATGATGTAGCATTCGTCACATCTTAGTAGTATTTTATTACAACCTGGACAGTTATTATTTTTGTTCTGCCGTTTCATCTACTTATTACAAAAGGAACAATGCATTTTAAGGAGTTAAACTATAAGTTCACTATGTTCTGTTTTTACATTTGAACAATCTTTTCTTCAAAAGTTAGGTGACAGTGACAGTGACAGTATTGCCAGATTACTAAACTACTATTAGGCCGCCCCAACACGAAGTGATACGAAGTTCACCGGGTCATCTATATTAAATAGATATTTTAGAGATAGACATTTGGATCATGGAAATCGGACGGAGGAGGCGAACCTGGTGTGCTGTTAGGAACCAGCTCAGGTTCGATCATTTCAAAAACTTACTTCTTAAAGGACACGGTCGTATCGTGCCCCAGAGTCGTTTTATGTTTGATTAAAGAAAAGCATTAAGAGACTTGACTATATCATTTTTCAAAAAATATATTGAATTTTTAATACAATATTGTTTATTTACTTTGCTTTTATCTAGCGGCATATAAATCTACAAAAAAAATATAGGACAACGATTGAATACAATTTCCTGTTCCCAGCAATTGTTGTGTTTGGCAAAAAATAGCGGTTTCGAGCACTTATTAGCAAACTGACGACCGCTTAACGAAATGGCATTTGTGTCATACTGTGTCATAGAACTGGCAGTTAGTTAAATAAGTAAGCGCTCGCAATCGCTATTTTAAGAAGAAAAATGACGTTTGCCTCCCATAGGTACTAACCTTTAAACCTACTAACCTCTTCCTAAAACTTGAAAAAAAAACTGTGACAAGGAACTTCTTTTCGTTGGCAATTGTTTGCGTCATCGTAATTTTCACGCGTTACACACCCTAGCGGGGCAGTTTTCTATGTTTTAGTTTTGGTGGCCTAGATGGCGGTTTTTCGACACAGATGGCGCTATGATCTAGAAAGACCTGTTCTAAATAGTGTGCAAGAGATTGACCCCACACATTTTATTTCGTTTCATGTGAAAACCCCGCTATAAGCCGTAATTATATTATTTTAAAAGGCGAAGAAACGAACCCATAAAATTAGTTTTGGTCGTGACGCATGGATTTTTACTTTTGGGGCAAGCAATGTATGGCGGGTCGACCGTGTCCTTTGGAAGTGACGAATTTCCGTTTTTATATCAATTTGTGCTTTACTTGAATTTTCTGTAGTTTTGTCATATTAATTCGTTTTGTTCGGCTTAGGTTTTAACTACATTTTACATAAATCTAAGTAAGTGGTACGAAGTTCACCGGGTCATCTAGTTTTTCTATAAATCTGAATTATCCAAGAAGAGTAGAAGAGTAGCTAGTTTAATAACGCAAGCTACTAAAATATCCATTATATTATTACTTTCCTTTCTGAGCTGGTACTCATTAGTTTTATTGGAATGTAATGTTGGCACTCATACCATCGGTGTTACTACAGTATAATTTAATGAGCGGACACCCTTATGGTTAAGGACCCTTTCGTGCGTTGCAAAACATGTGGAAAGAAGTAAGCTTTATTTTCTTTAATTTTTTTTTTGTTTTAGAGTAGGTTAAAATACTCAAGTTTACTTATAGCACTCAATATCAAGTGTTTTTTATTTACTTTTACTCAATACTATAATATCACTTAGTAAGTATCAATAAGTAAATATTAGATATTTGGAACTTACAATTATTGTATAAGCTCTATCTATATTCTAGTGCTATTTTGTCGTCAGTACGAGGAATTTGCTCAACATTGATTGATTTAGATATTTTCAACTCTAATTTAGCTCGATTTCGGATTCTCATCAAGGATATCCTTAAGGATATCTCCTAGAAATAATTAATAAATAGTTTTATAGTATAATTGTGAATTTGCCTAAACTTCTGTGCTTGAAGTATGGATTCATTGTTGCCTGCTCAGTGTGCTATGTTCAATACAAATACACCATGTCGTGTTTGAATTACTCACTGTTGTGTATCTATACTAATATTATAAAGCTGAAGAGTTTGTTTGTTTGTTTGAACGCGCTAATCTCCGAAACTACTGGTTCGAATTGAATAATTCTTTTTGTGTTAGATAGTCCAGTTATCGAGGAAGGCTTTAGGCTATATAACATCACGCTACGACCAATAGGAGCAAAGATATAGTGGAAAATGTGTAAAAAACGGGAGAAAGAAGTCACTATTCCACGCGGACGAAGTCGCGGGCAAAAGCTAGTTGTTTATAATCAGACAAACCGCTATGTAATTGGCCGTGAAAACATATTTAGGATTACTATCTAGTTTATCACTATCATGTAAGTTTCTAATGTCATTCAATGATTGTGATCTGTTTTGTTTTCCATGAATAAATAGTAATAATAATATGGTTGGGTAATATAATGTCATACTGTTATGACTGGATGATACTAACAAATCCGCAAGAATTTATATACCAACTATTAATTATTATTTTTTTGGTGTAATTGGAGTACAGCTACTGTACAGTCTTCAGAATATAAATTGACTAGAATTTATTTAATTGAAGTTACTTCTTATTATGGCTCATACTACCTCATATTTGAGATAAGGCCTTTGCCCAGCAGTGGGATGCTTACAGGCTAACTTTACTTTACTTTACTTACTTCTTATGAATAGTTTCTGTAAGTTTCTTTGGTTGTTTTGGGCAAATTTTCTGAAGTAAGTATAGATTTTGAGCCATGAGTTATTTAAGCCTCTTGAACTGATCTTGAGACACTTGAAATTTATTTAAAAATCTACTTACGAAACATAACACCTCGGTCACACCTACAATTGTGTCCCAGATTAGCCTTTTGTTCTTTTTAAGAAACACATTTAGTTTTATCAAAGCGCTGACTACTTTCCAGTTCTACAGATATTTCCAGTAGTTAGATGTAAGTAAATATACTTTCCTATGTACAGACAACAGCTCATCAAAGTAAACACCTTGGTATCCTATGTAGTTGTAATAAGGGCTATTTTGGAAGAAAAATGGGTAACCTAATGTCCCGGCGACTGTTCTTGATGAATTATCAACCCATTCCAATCAAAATGTTCTTTTAAAGTAATCTTCAACTAAGTTGTGATTACATTTAGAAAGAAGTTTTGTTCCTGTTGGCACATAGTACCTTATTTTCTAAACATGTTATGTTTTTTTTTAATAACATTAATATGTTCCAAAATTATACCAATTCTTTATTGAATTGCACTAATCTGTTAGTATCTGCATCACCATATTCTACTTCATGAAACTAGTAAGTAGGTATGTGGATAAAAGTTAAAATGAGTTATTTCGGTGAAGAACTTTTTGTTTGTTTTTATCATAATCATGTTTACTTCTTTCTATCATAGTAATGAGTATATGAGTATGGTAACACTTTCATAGTTACATTTTAAAAATAATAATTTGATGTGTCTATCAAAAACATACTTTTTAATCCTGTATATTGTTTTAAACTTTCATGGTCACTAACATTAGAATAGTTAGTTACGGGATTGCTACCATGTACCTTATTATTAGTTACTCCGTGATCATGGCGCTTGCAACAGTGCCGAAATATCGGAAGCTCATAAATAATAAGGTACATGGTAGCAATCCCGTATCTAACTATTCTAATTTTTAATCCTGGTTTCAATATTATTCATCTATTTATAAATTCAAACTAATTCATCTAATAAAGATATTAGCACATAAATCAATTGTATTTCTTTAAAGCAGTATCTCTCAATACCTGTTACCAATTGTTAATCCTCAAGTTTTGTTTCTTGAAACAAATCAGAGACATCATGATCACTTTAAAAGAAGAGAATTCTATAGCTTAGCCTTTCATGTTAAACATTATTTCTCATAGATAGAAACTATGAATAGATTTGCTTGGAAATATAATTTTCCAATAGGACTATCTAATTTCTTTACTATTTGTGAACATAATTCATTATTAAATTTCTTTTAGAGATACATTTACGGTCAATTATGTCATCAATTTATCATATTTCTACATCATTTACATATGTTTACCAATATTTGACTGTATTATTGATTAAGAGTTAGTCAATTGATTGATACAGATTGAACTGACACTTCAGATGGCGCCACTGTGCACTACTTCCTGTATTTTGACTTTGTGATTAAAAGTACGTCAATTGATTATACTGTCGTTACAGATGGCGCCACTGTTCATTATTTTGTGGGGATAAGATATTATAAATACTGGTTAAGTTAGTGGTGGGAGACAGTTCAATCTCGCTCGTCAAAGTGGACGGTTGTTTCTATCATATCGGTGCGAAAGTGAATATTGTATTTTAAACAAATAGTGATGATTTAAAGGAGAATATAAGGAGCTAAAAAGTGAGTAACCGTGTTTTTATTTCCCTGTTTAGTAAATCTTTCAATATTAAGCTTGCCGTATCAAAGTAACATAAGTGATACGCTTACATCTCAGAAGCGGGATTTTCACACCCACACTTTTTTTTTCTTTGTGTTTTTAAAACTAAGAACTACAATTGTCATTTATCGGATATTTGAATGGCACTTGAAGAGAGAGGACGATGTTTGGTCAAGGCTGCTCCTTGACAGCACACGTCTTTCCTTGCAAAGGATAGGGTAGTATCAGGATGGATTATAGTCGGCACCTTGGGGAAATGCGTGGTCAAGGCTACTCCCTGATAGCATTAACTCCCCCTGGTTGCGGATGTAAAATCTACATACTTATATACTACATCAAAAGATATTGTAGTTATGGGAAGGAGGAAGAAACTATTGCCTATTCTACTTCTATCATTCATCCCTTTTATTATTAACTTTAGTTGAGTACAGAACACAAAATTGATTGCATGTAACAAATTAGGGAGGATAGTGTTTGGTCAAGGCTACTCCTTGATAGCAGTTATTCTCCTTAAGTGCAAAATTCTGATTCATTTTACAGTATTACATTAAACACATTTACAAATAATGTGTGAACAGTTTACTTGTGCAGTTTTTTTTTTGTTTTTAGTGAACATCATCACTCGCACAGCCGAGTCAGCTGTTGACCATGCAGCCGAGCTAGCCTTCGGCCGCGTAGCCGAGCCAGCCTTCGGCCGCGCAGTAGAGCCCAGCATGCGGTCGCGCTGCCGAGCCAGCCTTCGGCCGCACTGCCGAGCCAGCCTTCGGCCGTGCAGCTGAGACAGTCTTCGGTCGCGCAGCCGAGCCCAGCCTTCGGCCGCACAGCTGAGCCAGCCGTTGGCCGCGCAGCCAAGCCAGCTGTTGGCCGCGCAGCCGAGCCCAGCCTTCGGCCGCGCAGCCGAGCCAGCCTTCGGCCGCGCAGCCGAGCCAGCCTTCGGCCGCGCAGCCGAGCCAGCCTTCGGCCGCGCAGCCGAGACAGCCTTCGGCCGCGCAGTCAAGCCAGCCATTGGCCGCGCAGCCCAGCCAGCCGTTGGCTGCGCATCTGAGCCGGCCTTCGTCCGCGCAGCTGTGCCAGCCATTGGCCGCGCAGCCGAACCAGCCATAGGCCGCGCGGCAGAGCCAACCTTCGGTTGTGCAACATGCCAGCCATCAGCCGCACGGCGAGCTGGTAATTGGCCGCACAGCTGGGCAAGGAACCAGTGTCACAGCCGCGTGAGCCAGCGGTCTTGCAGTCGCGCAGCCCATTGGTCAATGACATCGGGAAGTAACGAAAACAGTAAGTCCACCATTTACAATTTTAGAATTAATAAGTAGAACTTTAACTAATATGAAGGTCAACTATATACGAACAAATGATATGAAGTCTACAATATGTATGGCTAAGTGTGACCTAGTTTCATCAAAATCTATTCAGAACATGGGTACCTACATATAACCTACTTACTTTCTATGTAAAGAAATTAACACCACAATCGAGACTCACCTGCATTACTATTATTCAGATATTTTTTTTATGAAATAAAGCCGGTTATAGTTAATAAATCAAATAAAAACAAAGGATTCCTTATCTACGTACGAATAATTTAATTAAATAGCTCATGATATACTCTTTCCGTTGCATTTGCATTTGCCGCTATTCGCCAAAGCACTCCAAATATTATGATTTGTATGTTGAACTGTAGAGCTTCTCCATCTTCTTCGTTCTTTCCATATGCAACATAAATGGTTATGTTTGCCGTCGATGAGATGGAGAAGGTACAAAACTAAAACCAGTTTGCGTGATGCCAAAAGGAAAACAGTTAATTACAATAACAGGCTTCCGCAAGAGATACTACCTTCAATGAAATCTATACATATATAATTAATATAAAGGTAGAAATCACAATTGTCGATGTTTAATTAGTTTTACTTCAGAATATAAATGACGACGCGTTTGGTGTAGTGGTTAGCGCTCCTGACTATTACGCCGGCCGTCGCGGGTTCGAATCCCGCAAGAGGCAAATGTTTGTGTGATAAGCACGAACATTTGAACCTAAGTCGTGGATGTTATTATGTATTTAAGTTTTTGTGGGAGAGCCTTCATAATCGTTGTCTCATAACACAGGGAAGAAAATTCCTTACCACAAAACCAGACGGTGTGTTGTCTGTCGCATAATTAATTACTTTTTTGATTTGAGGAAATTTAATAGTTTTATGCATAAACTTTTGTAATTATTGAATATTAATTGAGGAGTCCAGGGAATTACAAAAACCCATGGCATATATATAATCTATTGGTGAGATTTAGGATTCAGAAATAATTTGAAAGCCTAATTAGGTAGTTACAACATACCATAAGGCACGTCTCAAATCTAAAGAAGCATTATATATTTTTTAACAGATTTATTAAGATAACTAGCGGTCACTCAAGACGTCCGCTCGCGTGAATTTTGGATTCCCGTAAAATATTCTAACGCAGAACACATAATATTTTTGTTATAAGTAGCCAGGGGCCAGCAAGCTTAATAAAGGTAAGCGCAAGCGTGCGTTGTACTTAAGCTTAAGCCGAGAGCATTATTTTGGTGCAGAGTCATTTGAAAACTGTGATAGCTTCTAAAACATTTATCGAAATCTAACGATGTAAAAGGTAATTATGTTCAAATACAGAAGAAATACCCGTATGCATCAAAACACCTTTGATAATAATACATTATAAACAAAAAAAAAAAGTTGTGTGTAAACCATAGATCTCAAGCTGTCACAAACTTTATTATACTTTTAAAGCGGAACAATCCCGTGTCATACTTGGTTTTTGTGTATCTCTCAAAAGGAATATTTTGCCTCGTTTACGTTGATATACTTCATTGTTGCAACATTATTCATTGATGCACTGCTTTTATAAGTCGTGTCGTAATGTCTAGATTTTTCAAATCAGCCCAGTTATAGTCCTTGTGCAAAACAAAAACAATCAAACAAACTATTCAGCTTAATTAAGTTAGTAGCAGTTATTTTAAAGAAAAAAATGTGATGTGATGTACGCTCACGAAACAAACGAAAAATCTATGCCGGTCGAAAGCGTCAGCCCACATGCACAATGCATAATTTATACACAGTAAAAAAAAAAGGGTGATAGTGAGTAATGCTTCGTTACGCTCTAGTGTAAACTAAATGTTATTGACCAATCATTGATCTGCACTGCACACTCAAATTACTAATAACCAATCTATGATCGACTGACGACGTCGTGGACATCGCGTCCTTTTCACATAAATAAAAACTATTTACTTTCTTTCACCTGTGTAACCGTATAATTATGAAATATTATTATTTAATTTATTTTAAGCAAATATATTTAGAACTAGCTTTTGCCCGCGACTTCGTTCGCGTGGACTTCAGGTTCGTCCCGTCTAGTAGCGCAAAAAAATGTGTTTCTTTTACGACCTCACATTAGAAACCTCAAAAATTGTAGCCTATATGTTATTCTGATGTATAAGCTATATTGTGGTAAAGTTTCATTCAAATCCATTCAGTAGTTTTTACGTGAAAGAGTAACAAACATCCATACATCCATACATACAAACTTTCGCCTTTATAATAGTATAAGTAGGATTTAAGGATTTATGTGAGATTCTTGTTGAATTGTAGGTAAACTGTGTCTTCATAAGAATTTCGGATTCGTGCTGGCGTATGAGTAAATTGTTGGGACTTGTATACCTTCGCTAGCTCTGGCGAGTGTGTGTTTTTATTTTAATTATTTAACTTTTAGTTTTCAATCATGATCAGAATGCAATCGACTGTAGTGGGACAACGACTGCTATCATGCATTTAATTGAAGTTCTCATGTAAGTGGCTAAATGTAAGTCTTAATGAGAACAAATGTTTTTAAACCTAAACTCTCGCGAATGACGGGGATTCCATACCGATAACATGAGTTAGCTACTCCCTAAGTAGATCGATAAAATTTATGTTTTCAAACAAATATTTGATTGTTAACTATATTGATTATGAGAGGCTCAGTTGATGTGTCTTCATGAGAGTCTCGGATTCGTGACGGTATATTATCGTAGATTTCGTGAATGTTGGCTCATAACAAAATATACATATTTTGGTCGATATTAATAAGTTGAGGTTGTGAATAGAATTTTACTAGAATTTTATTACTTTGATAAAATAGCTCTTTTAAAAAGATGATGTGTATAAGGGAAGGGTGGAGGCCACCAATGTTTAAATCCCTCAGACATAATAATATAACATCATATTTATGCCTACTTAATATAGTTAAGAAAAAAACATAATAATATTTCATTTATTTCAGAAACAACTTATTATTTTAGAGACAATCCTGGTCTCATAACTGAAAGGATAACCCTGGTCCTATTAGTTTAGAGACAATCCTGGTCTCATAACTGAAAGGATAACTCTGGTCCTATTATTTTAGAGACAATCCTGGTCTCATAACTGAAAGGATAACCCTGGTCCTATTATTTTAGAGACAATCCTGGTCTCATAACTGAAAGGACAACTCTGGTCCTATTATTTTAGAGACAATCCTGGTCACATAACTGAAAGGATAACTCTGGTCCTATTATTTTAGAGACAATCCTGGTCTCATAACTGAAAGGATAACCCTGGTCCTATTAGTTTAGAGACAATCCTGGTCTCGTAACTAAAAGGATAACTCTGGTCCTATTATTTTAGAGACAATCCTGGTCTCATAACTGAAAGGACAACTCTGGTCCTATTATTTCAGAGACAATCCTGGTCTCATAACTGAAAGGATAACCCTGGTCCTATTATTTTAGAGACAACCCTGGTCTCATAACTGAAAGGACAACCCTGGTCCTATAATTTTAGAGACATCCCTGGTCTCGTATTGTAAAGGACATCCCTGGTCCTGTGATTGTGAATTGTACCGACTTCTAATTAATGTTTAACATGTTTTCTGTATTATTTGTTTATTTGATATTTATTATATTGGACATCCCTGGTCCTGTAAACTTAAA
This sequence comes from Pyrausta aurata, assembly GCA_963584085.1. Classification (NCBI taxonomy): domain Eukaryota; kingdom Metazoa; phylum Arthropoda; class Insecta; order Lepidoptera; family Crambidae; genus Pyrausta; species Pyrausta aurata. Next base: position 11,116,944 of record OY757262.1, on the reverse strand, counting down.
TACTAGTGAATGAATACTGAGTAAAAGAATATAATACAAATACTATTTTATGGAACGTTACGAATAACAATTCATTTGAATAATTTTGTCATGTAATATTATATAAAAAAAAAAAACGAATACTTGTATGTGTGCTATTTTCCTTTGCATTTACTGCTTTCATTGTTATGTTTGAATTGTATTATTAACCCAAAAAATACTCATAATCATGAGGTCCTGTAAAAAAAAAAAGAAGGAACAAAACTTGTTTGTTAAAAATAGTTATTACTTTCGACTAATTTGGATTTGAAATGTAAACTGATAAATTGTAAGTGACTTGATAAAAACCACATGTCTTTTCTGTTTTGATAACTAAGCTGTCCTTTATATAGGCCAGTAGTATAATCTGGGATTTAAGAGGAACCACTATGGAATTGCTGTAGAAACATGCTCAGGTTTTCTTTCTAGTACAATACTACTACATAAGTCTCTTAAAGTAATCTAATTGATTGATTGTATACTACTACATAAGTATCCTATAGTAACCTGCTATATTTTTCTTATAAAAATAATAACAATACAATAGAATAAGTTAGCGTACGAGGTCATACGCTATGAAGGATGGCCGACTTGTCATCAATTTATCATATTTCTACATCATTTACATATGTTTACCAATATTTGACTGTATTATTGATTAAGAGTTAGTCAATTGATTGATACAGATTGAACTGACACTTCAGATGGCGCCACTGTGCACTACTTCCTGTATTTTGACTTTGTGATTAAAAGTACGTCAATTGATTATACTGTCGTTACAGATGGCGCCACTGTTCATTATTTTGTGGGGATAAGATATTATAAATACTGGTTAAGTTAGGTGGTGGTGGGAGACAGTTCAATCTCGCTCGTCAAAGTGGACGGTTGTTTCTATCATATCGGTGCGAAAGTGAATATTGTATTTTAAACAAATAGTGATGATTTAAAGGAGAATATAAGGAGCTAAAAAGTGAGTAACCGTGTTTGTATTTCCCTGTTTAGTAAATCTTTCAATATTAAGCTTGCCGTATCAAAGTAACATAAGTGATACGCTTACAAGTACATTGTTATTATTTTTTGAACTTATGTAACACTTAGTTTGCAAAATAAAGTTGAAGTTGAAGTTGAAGAAGTTGAAGTTGAAGTTTTTTGCCATTCGGCTACGAAACCCTGAAAAGAAACATTCATTAACTATTTGATTTAAAAAGATCTCAGGTGTTCAACGATAAATTACCTAATGCAGGTTGTGATTGTTGTGTTAAAAGAATGATTTCGTTAAAAAGAAATGTCAAGATTGTTTACAATATTCGACAAGCAAAGAAAAACTGACGTATCATCCAAACACTGACCGCACCGTAAGTTGCTTATCATCGGTATTAATACCAAAGCGCTGCCATCACTGCGCTACGAGCGAGCACCTGTTCTTTCTATTTTCGTATCATAATATAATCATAATAAAACATTTAAATCACTCAATGTTATGAATGTTTTTGTGACGAAGGTCCCATACGGCTAGCTCGGCCTGAGTCCTTCTTCAGCATAAGGTACCTTGCTCTGCCCTTGCCTAGTAGGAGGAAGAGATGTGTACCTAACTATCTGCAGGGAAACTTGTGTTTCTTTTTTTTTATTTATTGTTTTCAAAATATACATAGAAAAAAACACTTTAATCACATCTGCCAAACTGCACAGCAGTTTGTCGTGAATGTCAGGTCTGCCTGTGTGGTCGCTAGATTTTGATGAAATATATTGAGAAATATAGTACCTAATTGGTACTATTTGGTACCTATCGATAAATAAATAGTACCTCAGCTCTTTGAATATTATATCATAAGTCTTATACACAGGCCATCCTGACGT
>OY757262.1:11061025-11114869 GCA_963584085.1 Pyrausta aurata | reverse complement strand
TTTGATACCTGACTGATTAAATATTAAATTCTCGGCCATTAACTCCTAAGATTGTCTCTGATATAAATGACATGTCTTATCTAACACCTGGTCATTTTCTTACGGGTGCTTCTATGTGAAATATGAAACCAAAAATTGCGCACGGGCGGGATTCGAACCAGCATCTTCGAATCGCATCGTCTAACGCTTGGTCTAACGCTTCGCTACTCAATGGTTTTTGTTAAACCATTGAGTAGCGAAGCGTTATCATTTCCAAGTTGAATTTATTCTGTAAAGAATAACTACTCGGCCCGCTGTTGCATAAACAGACGGGTAGATGGCGCTAACGTCACGCAATGACGTATCAATGAGACCAAGAATTTCGCGCGGTCGGACCGACAGCACGGTAGCTCAATTAGAAGAGCAGTTGGCCCGGATAGCCAGAAAGATGCTGATTCGAATCCCGCCCGTGCGCAATTTTTGGTTTCATATTTCATCTTTTAAGAATAAAATATGACACTGTAAGTGTTAAAAATATTGTAAAACCATTGCTTCTATGTGTTCTTTTCCTGAACCAGATGTTACCGTCGTGCCTACTAATAGTCTAAAATTTTGGTTTAAATAACTCAAAATTAACTTGGGCCCTGCATGAAGCAGCTTAATATGCGCATCACCAATAATCAATCTCGTTAGATGTGAGTGCTTGGCCAATATTATAGGATGCCTTTGTGCATATGGAATATCAGCATATTGCAACCTTCCTCCTACACGTAGGAAACCTTCGCCATCCACGAAAGGGTTTAGCGGCAACAAAGTACCTTTGATTGTTTTTTTATTGGCAATAGTGTGCCATGTCATGGTACATAGGGATCGATAGGAAGTGAAAGGAGACAAATAATATACCTGTAATAGATGTGGTTCACACAGCCACAGACGCACACCCGCCCCGCTCGGCGGTAAGCCGATAACTAACTCGTGACGTGCGCCCGCGCTGGGTCATTTATTGAATCAACACATCACATCTCTTCCTTTTTGTAAAATAAAACATTGCCCTCATGGGGCCTGTACATGTCTCAGGTTATCTATGGCCCTACCAGCGCTTCGAGACAGAACACAAACAATTAGGCAAGTGCTGAGAAGAAACGCCGGAACAAACTCAGTCACCACTAGCTGCCATAAAAGCAAATCAAATACATCATACACAAGTCATCATCATCGGACTGTCCATACAACCGTCTTAGTGAGGTCTTCTTGAACTTCATTGCGTGTACTAACATTTCTGTACTTAGATTGTCCTGCCTTCGTCTCTGAGATTTAATTGACCATGTAGTAGGCCCTGCTACGCGTCCATTCACTCGCACACAGGTTTAGCGCAAGAAAGAGAAGGTAAAAAACTAGTATCCCTCCCTCCTTCCTGCGCCTCACAGCACTGCCAGCCGCCTGTCGCTCATTCGTGTCCGTGCGCGCGCGCCGTTCCGACGCACGCAGTAACCACAGCAAAAAAGAAAAAACCGTTAAGTTTTTTATTTCGTGCTAAACGAAAGTTACCTTATTGTGATATTCATACTGAAAAAATTAAATTGTGAACGTGAACTGAAGTTAAACGCATAACCCAGCGTGGCTGCTACATGCATGCTTTACGCTTCACGGCCGAGCTATTACGAGATACTAGCCAGTCCGCATTTTAACGCTCCGAATCAATACGCGATATTGATCTGTAGCAATTTTTTGGCCGAGCTGGCACATGATGCCAGCCAGTCCTAATTATCTTGAATCGAGACGTATGGTATGCGTTGCTTTCAATAAACCTACCCTTATTTTCATTGCGTTTCGACAAATGAAAAAAGTGAACTAATGGGGCCACAAAGGCATTTCATTAAAAATGTTAAGCAGCGCTGACGACGCGCCATCAGGGCCTCTCAGTGTGAAGCGTTCCTCGCCCACACTCATCGAGCCCCAACAGGCATCATAGTGTGTCCTGCCTGTGCCAACGCGACGCCATGCGCCGTGAATTGCTTGTTTGTTACGGTGAACTACCGTCCAACAATCCTAGCGCTTCAACGTCTCGCGCTCGAAATCAGAATCCGACCAAATAAAGGTAAGGTCTTTTTTCATTAAAGCTAGCTAAGCTTGAAGCCGTACTACGTGTTACGGGCTACCGTATTCCATTCGTGGTAAAACCACGACCGAACACTTGACTCAGTCAATCTTTTGACATAGATTGGAATTGAGTTTAATGTGAGCTTTTACACTTACAAACAAAAGGAGCAATATATATGTTTTACTAAGTACTTTTTTGTAAGCACCGAAAAACAATAGTGGCAGCAGATTTATTTCAAATCTAATAAATTTATATTTATTTTGTACATTTTTACCTGAAATTTTAAAAATGAAAGACTTAAGAACACTATAACTGCCTAGACTGATAAACATAAGTACGTATAGTGCTACCTGCGATGCGGTGCACGCTCCTTATTTTTTTTCCCAAAGCTCTAAAAACGGTACTGTATACATCGATACTACATAGCTCACAATATTATGGTCCTATGTCTGCAATTGATTACAACTCTTTTTTATTTATTTCTGGCTAATGGCTATAAAACTTGTCTTGCTAGACAATGCTATGGAAAACATAACATCGCTTATTAAATGACATATTTAACATTACTTAAATATCGAAGTTTACGGATTGTATAAAAAGAAGACAATTATTATTTTTTAAGTAAGCAAGTTCTTACTTACATTTCTGTTTTCTACTCAATGCATATGTTTGGGTCCATATAAGAATTATGTAAAACTGATTGTATTTACTCATTTATTTATTGCTCACAATGTAATCAGTCAGGTATCAAACGAATGCCGAGAGTCGCATAACAATGGAATTTTTATTGTGTCTCGTTTACACATACTTGACGAGTTAAATAGCTATGCTAATAATATTGAGCTTTGCTCATTAACTGGCATTTGTATGATTCTGAATGGTGGAATATTTACAGTAGGTACTTATTCAGTCTTGAAATCCAACTAAGATTTGTTTCACTCCTCAGTTAATAATTCGGTACAGCTTAGATTTTATTAACCGACGTAACAACAACCAGCTGGAAAGCGTAATGTGTTTTTGGTTTATACCAATGAGTTTTCTTGTTAAATTGCGAAATCAATATAGCACTACCGTCATATTCGATTTAAATAGGTAGACGGTAATTAATTGTTTTAGATGCTATTTTATTTTTCGAAAAATATGGTGTGATATGCACTAAACTTTTCATGTATGCTTCTTAGATTAAATCGTCGCAAAGTTCGGTACTTAATGTGGAGTCTGAAAAACTAAATAAAGATCTGTGTCCATTATCTTCAGAAAAGGCGATGCCTGAGCCACCGCCAACAAAAAATTGTGACAACCATAGGTCAACTTGAATTGACTTTAGTTTTTTATGGGCTTGTTTTTTTTTCTCACCATTTACCACCACAAACACCACCGAAGAATAATTCAAACATAGAATGACCTATTGTTTGAAGTTCTATTATTATTCTTTATATTTTTTGGCTATATTTATTCCACTATTTACACACCTACGTTAAAGGTTGGATAAATAAAAGACATGGTCATTATTGTACAAATTACAAAAATCGATCTTTTTAAAACAAAAGGCAGCAACGCAGCATCAAACCTAAATTGCACTACAAGCATCTAATTTGAGTTATTGGGAATATAAACAATGCATATTTTTCCCACTATATTCTGTGATTTAAGAATTAACTTTATCGAGTAAATATCTTCTATCATCATCAGTTTTTTTTCCAACTAATCACATACACCCACTCCACAACCATCTCCCCAGCAAAAGCCACTATGATATTAGGAAACCATTCATATGGAAACATTGCGGCATTAACTATAAAACAGATTATTTTATTTTATGAATTGTATCGTTTAATTGATGTTTAATAGTAGATTGTTATACAAGGGGAGAAAGCGACCCATTTCACTCGAGATGTTTCTGGCGCTCGAACGAAGTGAGAGCGCCAATAATTCGAGAGTGAAATGGGTGCTTTCACCCGAGTTAAACATACTATTTTTCATTTCGACTGTGAGGAAAACATTAAATTTACAAAAGTGGTTGTAGATGTCTTGGTGAGGTATTATGTAGTTCAGTGAGAAAGGAAATCTCAAGTTTTGAACAAAATATGACAGTTGATTTACAATACTAACAACACTTAACACGATTAGAAAGAATAACGGCACGAATACATGAAAACAGAGTACAAAGAAGCAGAATATATCAAATAATTAAAATTTTTGTAAAGAATATCGATCGATTTTTTTCCACAGATAATAACAGAGTCCAAAAATAATTTCTTTTTTTTTATAAAAGTTTTAACGGATTTGGACGAATCCTTCCTGAAATGACACTGACAATATAAAATTAAAAAAAAAACATCTTGGCATTATGGCGGGCAGCCAAATATTTTAATTATTAATTGAATTAAAATTAGAAATTGTATATTTTTTTATCAACGACTATACATAATACCTACACAATATGATTTTCAATTTAAAGCTAAGCAAAAATGTTTGATATTTAAATAACATGATGTGACTCAATTATCTTTGGTCCAAGCTTTGACTGCAGGCCTTGAGTCTATGCCATGTCAATTAAGACTAAATTACTTTCCACCCTAGGGATGGACAAGCTATTTTCCACCCGGCTATCTACACAGGAAAGTTATATTTTCCGAACAGGAGAGATGAAAAAGTATTGAATATACTATGTTAAATAATTTTTCAAAGGAAATCTTGTCTTAATATTCACCAATTACTTAGGTATGGTGAAACAATTGCCGACCACAAAATAATAACCAATCATGGTCTGCCAAGTTTTAACATTTTGCAAATGTTATTTTTTACGCCCGTTCTTATACTCTTGCGCCGTAAGACGTCGAGTAGTTCGACGATTTATTTATAAAACCTGAAAGTAATTTATTTATTACAAAGAATAATGCTTGAATCTTTTTATTTATCATTTATATTTGAGGGTGTTTTAATATGTATGAAAACCAGTGTTCCTGGTGACATCGATCTATGACATACTTGTTGTAACACGACATATTCATTTACTTTTGGACTTCTTGTCACAATAGGTACCCTAATTTTGAATCATCAAGATTTATTTTACACTGCTCATAATATTGAAACAAGTCCCATCTGAAGCCAAATAAGACACAAATACATTGGCGGCACAATAATTGCGGATATGCACATTGCCATTACCCCCAAAAAAGAAGAATAAGTCACAAATATTTGTCAAACTCATAAAAAATATAAACTTAAATAAAAATAAAGTATCTCATCAAAACCAAATCGATAAGATAGGATCGCATTTTTTTTAATGTAACCCTCAGTAATTCAGACATATTTTATCCAGTCAATATTTTTGAGTATTTTTTTTTTCCGACTATGCGCCGACTATCGAATACTCGGCGAACATTCCTGTGCTGGAAGTCTGAAGCGTCATGTTTAATATTTCGCGTAGATAATTTCAATATTTTGATTTTCTACTCCATCTAATATCCTTCTAACTTACATAGCTAAATCTTTAGTAAATCTAAAAAAAAAAAAATTAAGCTTGATTAAACATTATTCTCAATCAGTAAATACACGAAAATACCAATTTTGTCTCAGCTTTTTTCGAGCGCCAACTGGTGTTTTTTACAAGGAACTATGTCGAGACTTCCGCGCCTGGTTGATAAGTTAAATATTAGGCAAACGTCGGGTTAGGTGGTACCAAAACTTCTATCGGAGAAATCGTTTGCGCTCGTATGACCTTATAAAGCCACAACGCCCCCAGAGGTCGTTTCCAAGCTTCTTTAGAAAAAATTTAAATCACTCAATCATTACCTACTTCCTTAATGCTTTCAAGTTTTGATAACGATAATATTTCAAATTCATTGAAATATCGTATTCTTATTGTAACCCAGAAAATAATAATAGCGTTGATATACACCGATGAATACATCTAAAATCTTATATACCCACAAATGAACCAACTATTTTTTTTTACCAATCATCTTACACTTATTACAACTAAACATATATTTAGAATATAACATTTATTTAGAATTCAAAATTCGAATAATAAGTATTTTGTTTTCGGTATACGGCTGAATATATTTCAAACAGCTGCATAAATACATAAATACCCAATACTTAAAAGTAATCAAATACCTATCATGCGTGTATTTTTTACAAATCTATGATTGTAAAATACGTTAAAACTGCAAGACAAAAAGACTCTCCAATACGCCCGTTAAGTGCATTAAAAATGATAGGGCGCTGGATGAGAAGTATTTCTGTATGTAGCTTTCGCAATCTGTCTCAACAATACGTATTTCGTATTTATTTGCAATTTTTATAACAGACCAAAAAACAAGGGAACTAAGAAATTTTCGTCCTATTTCAGTTAAGATTACTAAAATTATTATTGTATTTACATATTCTTGGAGTTTAACATTAAAAAACTAATAAATATCTTCTTTCTTTCCCATTAAAGAAATTACTTATCAATTATCATGCACCCATAACAATAGTGCATAATGCCAAAAATGGTAACATAAAACATTTTTGTTATTTAAATGATCATTTTAATAATCAAAGATTACTAACTATAGATGTGTCAACTTATTTTTGTAACAACATTGATTTACTCCGAACATCTACATGGTCAATTAAATCTCAGAGACGAAGGCAGGACAATTGGATGATCAAACGAACTTACCTGTAAGTGAAGTTCGATCCAAATTGTCCTGACTTCGTCGAAGAGATTTAAGTTCCCACCCTTCCCAATTCCCATAGGTACGTGTATTTTCTGCAAAAATTGTTGCCACCCGTACCATAAATCAATGTTGTACATCTGGAACATCGGTCTCCTTGCTCTGAAATGAATGAGCGACAGGCGGCTGGCAGTGCTGTGAGGCGCAGGAAGGAGGGAGGGATACTAGTTTTTTACCTTCTCTTTCTTGCGCTAAACCTGTGTGCGAGTGAATGGACGCGTAGCAGGGCCTACTACATGGTCAATTAAATCTCTTCGACGAAGTCAGGACAATTTGGATCGAACTTCACTTACAGGTAAGTTCGTTTGATCATCCAATAATATTTAATTATTTTGAACCCACCTCAAGATCTCACTTTAGGAGTTGTCGTTATTACATATTTTACTGTGCAGTGTAAAAACATTTAAATATTATATTACTAGTTTTTACAAGAACTGAGGGCGTATTGCGATCTAGCTTAATCCGTTCAATTCCCACTCAGTGTAACGAATATTATCAATATAACTATATTAAATCAATACAACAATGCCATGACTATGAATATTAATGTTATTACATCATAATAATACTATCGATACAATGTAAAACTGCGATACCAATTGCAAATTTGTCAATTAAATCAGAGCTGCGTATAAGTCAAAACAACATCTCAATACGCACGCTCTGTAATTATCATAGTATAAGTAGTAAGCAGGTACGGATTTGAGTATACAATTCTAATGATAAACAATATTTATGAAATGTGATACAATTACATGATCGTGGTTTAGATTGGAATAAGTTTTATTTGAACAGTCATACTCCTTCTCTTCTTTAATAAATTAAGAAGTAGTGAACAATGTTTTGCTAAACTTTACATATTTCAAGTTGCTAAACTAGGAGATATCGTCCCCATCGTGTCAAAATTAAATAACTGACACTTTTGCCGAAATTCACTTTTTGTTATTTTTGAATAATATAAAGTGTAAGCTACATTTCGGTCTATTTTTCGTTGCAATATGTATGATATTCGCGAAGATATCATAATTTTAGTAACTCTATTGACCACATATTACAACAAGGTTTGTTAAAAAAGTTTCGTGGAAAAACTGAATAAATGACAAAAAAATTAAATAACTATAATTGAGGGTTTTGACATACCTACATACAAAATCAATAAGTGACTTTGTTGAATTCTGCCACAACTGACTCGGAAACATTGTTACAAAAATTGGTTGCGGCAAAATTGAATAAGTGCTCTTGTTTAATTTTTCATTAAAACATTGTATTAAATATTTTCATCATAATCAGCCAAAGGACCTCCTCCACGATTTCCCACAACGACTGCAATCTTTACAAGGTCGTCTAAGGGTCTCCAATGTAGAACTCTTCTGCCCCAACGACCATCAAGCCTAATCCGGCTTGTTCGGGAGGCTGGAACTTATTAAACCTACGTACGAGACGATTTGTGATAACTCTTGAATCAGCTTGTTGACATGGCTCAGGGCTGCGGTGGGCCTATAGTTCCTCAATAAGGTATTGTTTATTTATTTATTTATACTTTATTGCACAACCAGAGTTTTTACAAAAAGTGGAGTTAACGCCATATGGCGTTCTCTACCAGTCATACCTTTTGACTCCTTTTTTGAAAAACAACATCACTCAGGCAGCCCTCAAGCAGCACGGAATTAAAGAGTCTCTGAAGGACTTTGAGTACCGGTGTTCCCCCCCTTTTGAAGGCTCTGCTGTGATTCCGTCCTCACCAGGTGCCTTGTTGTTTTTAAGCTGTTTCAGGGCCATCCTTATCTCGTAGAGGCTGATGTCCGGGATGTCTTCGGTGTAGTGTCGGGTCAGGATAGCTTTTGGGTGTCCGGCCGTAGCTATTAACGGGTTCGGCAACTGAGGTGTACAACTGCCCATAGAACTTCTCGATCTCCCTCAAAACATCTGCTTTTGTCGACGCTACACTGCCGCCCTCCGTCTTAAGCTTTGTAAACAGGCTTTGCCCAATAGTTTTCACTCTATCGGTTCTTTAACACTGTTCGTGTTAAAGGAAGAAATGTGGTGTCGTAGGGACTTCCATATTCGTCTTTTAACCTACTGTAGTTTTCAGCATTAACGGAGGTCTTCAATGCTATAGATCGACGTTGTGCTATAAGGTCGAGAGTGTGGATCGAGAGTCTTGGAGGACGATTTTTACGGCCAGGACTAAAAAACATAGACCCCACCGTTGGAATAGTTTCCATAAACTCGTTGTTTATTTTGTCCAATGAAACGCAATTCTTTAGGCACTCAAAGCGTTTTGACAACTCGAGTTGAAAGCTCTCGGGATTTTGGATATGGGCACGAGTAGGTCGGAGCGTGGACTCATCAAGCGAGACCTTTCCAATTTGACATTTAAATTCCATGTGCCTCAAACCATCCGGTAAACACTACCTACCGGTCTTTATTCAGTTGATCACGGAGACATCATTAAATAACCGTTTCTTGGCAGTCATGATGAAGTCTATCTCATTTCTCGTCGTGCCATCCGGATTCAACCAGGTTCATTTCCTTTGAGGTGGCATCTGGAAGAAATGTCCCCTGGCGTTCCTTTCACCATATTAAAAGGATCGATAAGATCCGGAATCCCACAATACGCTCCAGAACTGGAATAGCAGATGTACGCGAAAAGACAGCAAAGCTTAAATGGGAGTAGGCAGGGCATGTGTGTAGAATGCACCCGAATAGATGGACCCAAATCGTCACGCGATGGATACCACCAGACGGCTACCGACGAATGGGTAGACCTAGAAAGAGGTGGAGTGACGATTTGTCCAGCTTTGCGAGAAATTGGGTGTCGTTGGCCGCTGACAGAGACAAATGGAAAGAATTGGGGCAGGCCTTTGCCCAGCAGTGGGATGATGTAGGTAATATAAAAAAAGTATTACTTGGTTGTGTGCCAAAACTTGCAAAAGTGACATACAAAAACTTGATAATTGCAATTTTGTTGTAAAATACGTTTGTGGCAAAACTAAATAATTACTTTTTTATTTTTATATTTAAAATAATAGAAAGTAGCATTATGATAGACTATTTAAATTATGAAGTTAAAGCAGCTTCATAACATATCAAAATCTCCACATTAAATTTCCTTCGGCTTGGAATGTTATCGCCATTTTTGTTTAAAAAAATAACAAAAACTCAAATATCTCGGAACTTTGGTTTTGTTGGTTATTTAATTTTGCCACGACGGGGACGATATACATATATTATATAATTATACCGAGATAAGATTGATACTATCATATTACAGTTTCATAATCTTATAAGATCATCGTTGGACAGATTTCTAGCATTTACAGTTTTAGAATATATTAACACAACTTTTTTACTTTCTCTATTTACTGAGACCTGGATGATAATAATAGAAACCGTAATAGATTTTTAAGCGGAATGCCAAATAGAAACACTTAATAAATACTAATAAACACTTAATAAATACCAATATGCACTTTGGACAAATTCACAAGTTTACAACAAGACAAACACATCTTACACATTACTGTCCAATGTGCAATTTTACAAAACATACTGCGCTTTGTCCAAAAAGGCAAAATTTTATTCTGTGCTTACTCAGTTTGATACAAATTTTAATTTATTATTTTTAATACGATAACTTCTTCTGGCAACTTGTGCCCTTACATAATATGCGAATATATTTCTTAGAAATTAATTGATCTGGCTAGAAACTTTTCAATTGTTTTATGTATAAATAATTATGGTATGCCATAATACACAATTTTAATTAAGACATGTGAAATAATATTATAAGAATCAGAAGTAGAATTTGATTTAACTCGTCAAGTATGCGTAAACGAGACACAATAAAAATTCCATTGTTATGCGACTCTCGGCATTCGTTTGATACCTGACTGATTAAAAAAGGAACAAATATAACAAGAAAACCGTTTATTACTAAAAATATTACAAAAAGAATAACTGAGACCTTCTAACAATTGAAAAAAATATCGATTGCACCCTCGAAACGAAAATGGCTCACGTGACTTGAAACCGTCCTGATAGGGTCCTGATAGACGTCCGTACGCTGCGGCAGCCGAATTGCAAAAGAGCTCTCCGGCCGGTGCGCTTGGTTTATATAGGCTGCAGCGGTCTGACCGGTGGCACCACTTGGACCCGCAATGTCCAGCGTTGGCCGCTCGGCTTCCGCGTCTTCGTCCAATAGAGGCATAGACGGGTCCACCGATCCGGTAGGTGTTGGCGGCGTTTCTTGACTGTCGTCAGAGTTTTCATCTGAAAACAACCCATTATTAGAAAATGTTTAAACACAAGGTAAAAGCCCTGAAAACTAATACAACTTTCTTTCCGTCATCATTCATCTAATTCAGAAATCTACTGTCACTCTTTTCATTCCTCTCCGTGTATCCATCCTTCTCAAAAGTAGGCAGAGACGTCTCTTTTAAAAAATCGAACCCGCGATGGTACTTTATGAAGTGGATGTCCCTCGCCACAGGACTCCATCGCTGGGGCCACTGCTGTTGAACTCCGATCAGTATCTGTAACATGGTTTGACGCAGACCGTATTCATACGTCAAACCTACTCGACACGCAGACCATATTCGTACGTGCGAGTTACTCAACGCGCAGGCCGTATCCATACGCTTGAGCCATCTGAACTTGACGCAGACCGTATTCGTATGTCAAGCTTACTCGACACGCAGACCATATTCATACGTGTGAGTTACCCAACACGCAGGCCATATCCATACGTGTGAGTCGCCCAAAACGTAGGCCGCATCCATACATTTGAGCCGTCTAACCCTCAGTCAGACCACAAGCCGGCATCACCGACCAGTTCAAACAGCTACTCGGAGTCCACCAAGTACCTGACAAACATAACTCATTAGTTAGAATACAAAAAGTGAACTTACTCTCAAAAAACGCAGCGCACGTCTCCGGGCACCACTCGCCCCGCCACGGCACCATATATTGGGCTGCGGCCTGCGTCGTTTTGCCATAGCCACCGCTCAGCAAGCGAAGTGTGTAGCGGCCACTCGGTAGTACTCCGACCACCTTATACGGGCCGCGCATTCCAGAATCGAGCTTTCCTGTTGACTGGGAAAATTTAATTACGAAAACACAGTCTTCGAGATTAAATTGGCGAGGCGGATGTCGCTGTCGGTTCACCCGCTTGTCCTGGCTCTCTTGATTCTTCCTCAGTAGTTGACGAGTTCTACTCCGGGTGACTTCCCGTAAGGCTTCTCGGTTGGGTGATGATCCCTCATCAGCTACATCCCGCACTAGTGCACGAATCACTGGCGTCGTGGCCTCTGTTCCTATTAGAAGGTTCAGAGGGGAAACTTGCGTAGTTTTCTGCTTGGTGATGTTTAACACTAACTGTAGTTTCCACAAAGTGTCTGACCATGAAATGTTCTTGTGATTCGTTTGTGTTCGGAGCATGTTCAGTAATAGTCCCCCTAGCCGATTTCGACTACGGTGGCCAGTCACAACGACTAACCGACTGCGCGGGACATATTAAAGTGCACAAGTGTGTGCGCAAACACAGGTGCACTCTTTATTCCTTTCACTCTCATAGCCCGATGGGACAGCAATCTGACACGACCGGAGAGAGATCAGGCGCAGGACCAACGGCTTTACGTGCTCTCCGAGGCACGGGGATGAAACACCGCCAACTTCCAAACTCCGGGCTACCCTGAGAATTTCTGAACAGAAAAACTCCGGTACATATTTTTGGCCCGACCCGGGAATTGAACCTGGGACCTCCGGCTCAGCCGTCGCTTTAAAATGCGACCCTCTCACCGCTGCGCCACCGAGGCAGTTCAGTACAGTTCGCATATACCTCTCCGCTTGGCCATTGGCGTGATGCATCTCGGGTGTTATGTAGGGGAGGTCACAGCCAAGTTCGTTTATCCATGTCACGAACTCATTGGATTCAAACATACGCCCTTTATCCGTAATCATGAGTTTAGGTACTCCAAATAAGGAGACAGCTTGTGTGATAACACGCTTAAGCTCAACAGCATCTTGTCGATATATAGGGTACAAAAGAGAGTACTTAGTGAAAGCGTCCACTATAAGAAGGACAAACTTATATCCCTCAGATACGGGTAGGGGACCTAAGGCATCGACATGCACTGTGTGAAATGGGGTGTCTGGTTTTTCCCATGAAGTAATGTTTTGCAATGGAGCACGAGGGACTCTCTTATGGGAAATACAAACTAAACAGTGGCCTACATATTTACTGACAAATTGTCTAAGGCCCGGGAACCAGAAGTGTCTCAGAATAAGGTCTAATGTTTTCTCGGCACCGACGTGCTCGTGTTCGTCATGGAACACTCTGAGAAGGCTAAGTCGATGACCCTTAGGAATATAACAAAGAAAACGCGGTTCTTCGCCTACTGGTATGTACTTGTAGTACAGAATACCTTTCCGAACGGAATATTGGTTGGCATCTAAGTCACCATCTTGGAGCTTTTGGATTAGATCTTGCGTCTCAGTGTCAGCGGACTGGGCAATCTGAGCCCAGTTACGTGGTCTCGAAATTTGATTGACGGAAACAACGGGATTACGACTTAGATAGTCTGCATGGGACATCATAGCTCCTTTGCGGTATTCGATAGAGAACTCAAAGTCCTGAAGATAGATCCACCAACGGGCAACACGAGGTAGTAGGTCTTTTTTTCGTTCGGTCGCCTTAAGGGCATTGCAATCAGTCACCACTACAAATTTTAATCCTACTAGATAGTGACGGAAGTTTTGAAGAGCCTTGACTACGGCGAGGGTTTTAAGTTCGTAGGAGTGGTATTTGCTTTCTGCTCCTTGAGTGGACCTACTAAAGTACGCGACTACCCGCTTTTTGGATTCAGGGTGGACTTGTAAAAGGACAGCGCCGTAACCTATGCTACTAGCGTCTGTGTGGACTTCAGTGGGGAGTTTTGGATCGAAAATAGCGAGCACTGGCTCACTAGTCAGATGTTTAATTAGGTCTTGGCGAATACCTTCGCATTCGGTAGTCCACGCAAAACTGACGTTTTTCCGTGTTAGGTGAGCTATGGGAGCAGTCTTTGAAGCATAGTCCTTTATACACCGTGCTTCTTTAACCGTCTTACAGCCGAAGGCCACTTAAAGTATCCAATAACTACATGTCATTCGTTAAATAAAATTTGGTTATTATTAAGATTTTAAAGCCTAAGACATTAAAGAAGATATCAGCATAATTTAGTACGAAACATCCTGTAACGAGCACTACGCGCGGGTCATTCACTCGGGTGTCTAGCACTACTACTACATTCATGTTCTCTGCATAACTGAGCACTGGCTCAAGCAGCATGAACTGATGCTATCGATAGATAATTATAATCTTATTAGTTCGTTCACTAGGGAGACTGCAATTCACGGCGGGACACTTATATTAATTAATAATACATTTAAATGTAAAGAGCGAAAAGACATAGTGTCTCTCACGATTGAGCGAACTATTGAGATATCGTGTGCGGAGCTGGACGACTACATTATTGTCTGTGTTTATAGACCCCCAAGTGGAAACTTTAAATTATTTGAATCTGTAATGGAAAATGTGTTAAATAAAATATGCAAAACTACAAAGAAAGTAGTTGTATGTGGAGGTTTCAATGTGGACATAATAGATATTACGGAGGAACATCGCGTTAGGTTTTTGAGCATTTTTAAATCATTTGACCTTACTCCATTATTTGCTGAGCCCACTAGAGTAACTCCTACAACAGCTACTTGCTTAGATAATATTTTTTGTAACTGTAAAATCATCAAACAATCAATAATCGGATCATTGCGGACAGATAGTTACACTACAGAACCATTTAATTTCACGCCGTCTTGAAATAAAATGCAGGCCGGTAACTGCATCTCGTAAGGACAAATTTAAAAACCTTATAAGTGATAAACTACCATTTATACCTTTTGATAAACAAAATGCTAGTGAATTGTATGATCAATTATTTCAGGTAATTAAAAAACAATTTGATATTATTTTCCCCCAAAAGAAAATAGTTATTAATAACTGTAAACTGAAATTCAGTGACTGGGCTACTCGAGGAATTTATACAAGTAGGAAAAAAATGTTTGAATTGTATAACAAAAAAGCATATAGAAAGGATCCATCGTTTCATGAGTACGTTAAGAGGTACTCTAAAATTTTCAAAAGAGTTTGCTATGTAGCTAAGTCAAATTACATACGCGATAAAATTAAAAAGTCTAGTAATAAGATCAAATAAACTTGGAATATTATAAATAAAGAAACATGTAAAACTAAATCTCATGATAACAAATTTAGTCTAAAAATAAATAACAAACTTATTAAATCTGATGATGACGTAGCAAACGCTTTTGAGGATTATTTCTGTAATATTCCTATAGAGACGACTAAACAGTTGAGTTCTTGCTCACTTCAGGCGAAATCATTACTAGTTTCGAGTGTTGATAGGTGCGAATCCTCTTTTAAATTCAGACACATCGGTCCTTTAGACATAATAAAAACATTCAAAGAACTAAAACAAAAGAAAACAGAGGACAAATTGGTTATATCAATAGACACAATAAAACCCATTATACCTCTAATAGCTCCTTACTTATCTTATATCTTTAATGAATGTATTGATCAAAATCAGTTTCCAAATTTATTGAAACATAGTAAGGTTGTACCTTTATTTAAATCAGGGGACAAAAGTGACCCCAGCAATTTTAGGCCAATTTCAATATTACCCACAATAAGTAAAATTTTTGAAAAACTCATTTTTAATCAATTACTTTCCCATTTTAAACTTAATAATTTACTACACGAAAAACAGTTTGGGTTCTCTAAAGGTAGAAATACAACTGATGCTGGGGTAGCACTCATCAGACACATTCTTGATGCTTTTGAAGACAAACATGATGCTGTAGGTGTATTCTGTGATTTATCAAAGGCGTTCGATTGTGTAGACCATCAAACACTGCTCATTAAGTTGGAACACTATGGTGTCTCGGAAAACTCATCTAGGTTGTTAAGTTCATACCGATCAGGTAGAATACAATCAGTTAACATAAATGGTACCTACTCTTCCGGTGCCCCCCTTCAAATGGGGGTGCCCCAGGGCTCAATATTGGGGCCCTTACTCTTCCTAATATATGTAAACGACCTACCATTTCATTCCAAAAATCTTTGTGAGATAGTTTTGTTTGCTGATGATACTTCTTTGATTTTTAAAATGAAAAGACATGAAGAAAATTTTGACGAAGTAAACAATACTCTCTCCAAAGTATTGAATTGGTTCACCACTAATAACTTGTTACTAAATGCTAGTAAAACTATATGTACCTCGTGTGTTCATAAGTTTTGAGACAAACTTGGTAGTTAAAAAAATAAATTAAATATTACTGGCTGCTATTTAATTCTTTTTCCAATTTTGAATTTGGAATGTTTACTTTTAATACCTTTGACTTTCAAATTGATTTCTGTCAATTTTATCGTGATGGAGGGAACTAAAGAATTGCGTGCGACCGTGATATCGCTATTTAAGACGGGAAAAAAACCAATGGAGATTTTCCGTGAGGTGAAAACTTTTGGCGTAAGCCGTAACTTCGTGTATTACACTATCAAACGATACAATGAGACAAGTTCCTTGCAAGATCACCAAAGGAGTTGTCGGCCACGCTCTGTAAGGACGCCTGCGAACATCAAAATTATCCGAGAGCGACTTCGCCGAAATCCATGTCGCACTCAGAAAAAAATTGCTCTGCAGACTAAAATTTCGCACGTTTCAGTCAACAGAATACTGAAATATGATCTTAAGGTAAAGGCGTATAGCCGTGGGAAAGTTCACTTTTTAAACGATCGGCTTCGTAAATTGCGACGCGAACGTTGTCCATTACTGCTTAGGAGACACGATGCGAGGAAGATACTGTTCACCGATGAGAAATTTTTTTAATGTCGAAGAAAAGTTCAACCGACAAAACAATAAAGTCTATGCCAAAATTAGCAAGGTCCCAGCTTCAGCACGGAATGTCTCGCGTACTCATCATCCGGCAAGTGTGATGGTATGGTGGGGACTTTCGTATGAAGGTGTCACTCCGCTCCATTTCTGTCAACAAGGCGTCAAAGTGAAAGCCAAGAATTATCAAAATGACATCTTAGAGCCTGTTGTGAAACCCCTATCTCATACTTTATTTAACAACAAATTTTGGGTTTTCCAGCAAGACTCAGCACCATCCCATAAAGCAAAAACCACCCAAGCTTGGTTGAGGGAAAATGTGCCGGCTATATTGTTTTAAACTTTCATGGTCACTAACATTAGAATAGTTAGATACGGGATTGCTACCATGTACCTTATTATTTATGAGCTTCCGATATTTCGGCACTGTTGCAAGCGCCATGATCACGGAGTAACTGAAGAGAACTTGCGGGTGGGTTGTTATTGGCAGACATATCGGTCTACCCTCCTTCGAAGTCGTTTATTCCGCTCGCCGCCGGTACCATTGTCCACAAACACACTATTTACTCGCGTCTGTTCTCGACACACAACACTGACAGTATCTGTTCGCGAAACGGCACTATTTTTATTTACACGGTTTTTACACATTCGAACCACTGGATTCCAGACACTTGACAATTTAAACCCGTCCTCACGATTGAAATTTTTGTATTTAGTTATTTCGATCGCTTCCCTAACCAATCTTGGTATGTAGTGGCGTTCTGTCGAAATTATCTGAGGAACGTACGTACGAACTGGCCAAGCACGTAGCAAAAGTATTGCAACCAATAGTAGGCCGAACGTCGTCTTTTGTCAGAGTTTCCCGCCACTTCATTGAAATTCTGCATGATACTAAAGTGGAGATGAATGAGGTGATGGTCAGTTTTGACGTAGAATCGCTCTTCACTAATGTAGCAGTAGCGGAGTGCATGGAAGTGGTGAAGGTAAAGTTGTAAGAACATGACATCCCAATGGAATATGCAGAACTTTTACATCATTGCCTGTCAAAGAACTTCTTTGTTTACCGGGGTCAATACTACCTTCAAATAGATGGAGTTGCCATGGGCAGTCCCGTAGCTCCAGTGGTCGCGAATATATGGATGGAGTTTTTTGAAGAAAAAGCTCTTGCCACGGCTACAACGGAGATAAAACTATGAAAGAGGTATGTAGATGACGTATACTGTGTATTGAGGGGTGACAGACAGGATGTGGAGTCTCATTTGGCGTACTTAAATGGCATTCACCCAAAAATGAACTTTACCTTCGAGGTGGAAGAGGACAAAAGTCTAGCGTTTCTGGACGTAATGATCCGCGTACGAAATGATGGATCACTCAGTCATTCTGTGTACAGGAAATCCACTCACACTGATCGCTATCTCAACGCAAACTCACATCACTATCCTAGACATCTTGATTCAGTGGTGACCTCGCTGACGAACCGTGCTTATGATTTGTGCGATAGCGAAAATCTTAGCCAAGAATTGGAACATGTTCAGCGGGTCCTACTGAGTAATGGATTTAAAGGGCAACTTCCACCTAGACACAAAGTGAGACACCGGAAAGATAGGGTATATAGACAACCAGTATTTTTGCCATACATAAAAGGAGTGACAGACAAGGTCTCTAATGTTCTAAATAAATTTTCACTAAATACTGTCTTCACTCCATTAAGAAAAGTGGCACAATGTTTAAGATCTCCCAAAGACAGTTTCCCACTACAAAGACCTGGTGTCTACAAAATTGACTGCAGCTGCGGTAGCTCATATATTGGCCAAACTAAACGTTCCATAGCGGGCCGAATGAGTGAACACATAAAAGCGGTCAAAAACAATGACAGACAGAAATCTGCTATTGCTGAAAATTTATTAGAATCGGGGCCAAATCACTGGATCGAGTTCCACAACCCTCAGATAATTTCGACAGAACACCACTACATACCAAGATTGGTTAGGGAAGCGATCGAAATAACTAAATACAAAAATTTCAATCGTGAGGACGGGTTTAAATTGTCAAGTGTCTGGAATCCAGTGGTTCGAATGTGTAAAAACCGTGTAAATAAAAATAGTGCCGTTTCGCGAACAGATACTGTCAGTGTTGTGTGTCGAGAACAGACGCGAGTAAATAGTGAGTTTGTGGACAATGGTACCGGCGGCGAGCGGAATAAACGACTTCGAAGGAGGGTAGACCGATATGTCTGCCAATAACAACCCACCCGCAAGTTCTCTTCAGTTACTCCGTGATCATGGCGCTTGCAACAGTGCCGAAATATCGGAAGCTCATAAATAATAAGGTACATGGTAGCAATCCCGTATCTAACTATTCTAATGTGCCGGCTTCATCGCGGCGAACGAATGCCCCTCCTCCAGCCCCGACCTAAACCCGCTGGATTATTCTCTATGGACTGAGTTAGAGCTCAGGGCCTGCCAGAAGTCCCACCCAAACTTGGAGTCACTGAAGCGAGCTCTTAATCGAGAAGCAAAGCGAATCCCGCTAGAAAAGATTCGTGCCGCCATTGATGATTGGCCAAATCGTCTAAGGGCCTGTATTAAAAACAAGGGTGGACATTTTGAATAAAAGATATATTTTATTGTTGATTATTATCTACTTAGTGTTCGACGACGCGTTTGGTGTAGTGGTTAGCGCTCCTGACTATTACGCCGGCCGTCGCGGGTTCGAATCCCGCAAGGGGCAAATGTTTATGTGATGAGCACGAACATTTGTACCTAAGTCATGGATGTTATATGTATTTAAGTATTTATGGGAGACGCCCCCGTCATAATCGTTGTCTGGTTCTTCGTAACACAAGGAAGAAAATTCCTTACCACGAAACCAGACAATTGGTGTGTTGTCTGGCGCATATTTATATTTATTTATTATTTATTACTGTAAATTTTAGAAATATAAGTTAATTATTTAAAAAGTTATGCCTCTTTTTTTTCGTCTCAAAACTTATGAACACACGAGGTATAAAATTCACTTTGCCTAATGTAAAGCAACTTACACCAAATATTGTACTAAATGGTAATAATCTAGTCTTAATGGACTCCACTGTATTTCTGGGCATTACACTTGACTCAAAATTACAGTGGGGACCTCATATTGAAGCCCTAACTGGGAGGCTAAGCTCAGCTGCCTTTGCAGTTAGAAAAATTAGGTATCTGACTGATGTTGAAACGGCGAGGCTTGTATATTTTAGTTTCTTCCACAGTATTATGTCTTACGGTCTTCTCTTGTGGAGTTCTGCTACAGACATTGAAACCATATTTATTTTGCAGAAAAGAGCCATTCGTGCTATTTATAAACTTAGTAGTCCTCGTGACTCCCTGAGAGAGGTCTTTAAGAAAATCAACATATTAACTGTGGCTTCTCAATACATTTTTGACAATATAATGTACGTTCGTAAAAATTTAGATAATTTCATGAAGAAAAGCGACATTCACCCATATAACACAAGAAATAAACACAAGCTTGTCGTTCCTAACTTCAGATTAGTTAAAACTAGTAACTCGTTCATGGGAAATTGTATAAAATTCTTTAATAATATACCACACAATCTTGTCGAATTGCCGGTTGATAAATTTAAGAAACACGTTAAAAACACGCTTATGTCTAAAGGCTATTATAAGGTTCAAGACTATCTAAACGACACGAATGTGTGGTCCGTCCAGTTTGCACCAACTGATGTCTTACCTTTGATGATTTTGATTTTACGGCAGCTAGTGGTGACTGAGTTTGTTCCGGCGTTTCTTCTCAGCACTTGCCTAATTGTCTGTGTTCTGTCTCGAAGCGCTGGTAGGGCCCAAAAGATAAGGAGACATGTTTCGCACATTTATTTTAATTTTTATATTTGACGTTCATAAGTGTCATTTCATGACCTAAATTGAAATAAAGATTTTGAATTTTGAATTTTTGAATTTTGAATTTTACTGACCTTGTTTTACGCACGAATAGAAAGGGGCGAGGCGGTGGGCGTCACAAAGGATTGCGCTAGCGCATGATTGGTTAGAGATCCACGTGGACTGTCTTGGATTGGCTACGGTGCGGAACGCGTGGAGGCGGCAAGGTCAAGGAATGCATTGCTGAAAACGTAAACATTATGAACAGGATGATACATTACGTAACATTACTATTAAATATTTTTTACACCAAAATTATGTGAAGTGTAATAAAAAAAATAACATGTCCTAAAGGTTTATTAAGATGGTTACATTACGTGGGCTTCGGGTGTAAGACGGTTAAAAAAGCACGGTGTATAACGCCTAAAGTACCCTGCTAAGCCTAGCAACTGGCGTACTTGTTTTACGTTCTCGGGAGGTGCAGCGTTGGCTAAAGCTTCTACTTTCCTAGGGCTCGGTCTAACCTGACCCTGACTAACTACCCTACCAAGGTACTCCACTTCCGTTACGAGAAACATGCATTTTCGGAGATTAATTGAAAAACCTGCGTCGGTGAGTGTTTTCAGTACTCTACGTATCACGAGTCAAACACCAACACAATTTTATAAAGTTCTTTATTCGATCACCACACTTATCTTTTATACAAATCATTATTTCCAACCATACTAATTATAACAGCACTTCAACATAGGTTTCTTTCCACAACCTTTCGCTTCGGCGGTTAGCACTAGACTCCTCGCTTTCCGAGTGCGCCTCGCAAGTAAGAAAGTAGGAGGGGAAGGGGCAGCCTGTGTTGCCACTTTATAAACAACGATAACGGTATTTGGTAGAGTAACAATACTCATTCTTATACAAATATTAATAACGTTAACGGTTATTGCATTGAGTCAATATTGCTACAGGTCTAACTGATTAAATCTAAATACAAAAATCATCACATACGTAACAATTCTATTCCTTCAGATACTGAGCTACTTAGAAGAAGTACGTCATCAACGTAAACGAGAACGTTACCCTGGTTGATGTGATTTCGTAAGGTATCATTAATTATGCGTTGGTACACAATAGGTGAATTAGCTAAACCGTACGGCATTTTAACGTATTCAAAGTGATCTTCCGGTGTAACAAATCCGGTAAGATGTATACACTCTTCTTTAAGAGGGATTTGGTGGAACCCAGTAGCCATGTCCAGGCTGGAGAAGAATTTTGAACTACCTAGCCGATCAATGTGATCGTCTATTAGAGGAAGGGGGTATCTATCCTTAATTGTGATTCTATTAAGCGCACTGTAATCGACGCAGAGCCTATCGGAACCATCACGTTTTTTTACTAAGATTATTGGACTCGCGAATTCGGATTTAGAGCGCCTAATTATACCCTTGTCTAAAAGGTCATTTGTTATCTCTCGTACTTTAAGTTTCTCCTGATACGCTAATTTGTACGGTCTATATACGACGGGTGTCGGTTTGGTAAGCTTTATCTCCATTTCACCTGTTTTAACTGTAGTCTGTCAAATGTCTGGCTATCTATTATCAAAAAAAAAAAAAAAGTTGAGGCGGTACCTGATATAAAAAATTCCGAAAACTCGTTTATGATGGACATACTTTTCATGGACAGGACATGGATGGACAGGCTTTCCAACTCCGCACCCTGAAGGGGTGTATTTAATTTAAGTTTATCCTCCAACTCTACTGAGTTAACTTGAGCACTACGTACTAGATATTGTCGATCTTTGGTTCGTACATAAGTAATTCCGTCGCGATTTAGTACGTCCGTACCTATTATGATGGGCGCGTTCATGAGAGACGCCGGAACTACTAGTAGATCTACCTCAATCGATATATCGCTGAATTCTATTGTGACAGTAACGTAACTTGAAGTAACTATCTCCTTTTCACTTATTCCTTTCAAAACGCAACGCCTTGGTTTAGGCTGACACGGAATATATCGTACGACATCTGAAGAAATGAGAGACACACCGAGGGCACCACTGTCGATAAGCTCCTTACTTATCTTATATCTTTAATGAATGTATTGATCAAAATCAGTTTCCAAATTTATTGAAACATAGTAAGATTGTACCTTTATTTAAATCAGGAGACAAAAGTGACCCCAGCAATTTTAGGCTAATTTCAATATTACCCACAATAAGTAAAATTTTTGAAATACTCATTTTTAATCAATTACTTTCCCATTTTAAACTTAATAATTTACTACACGAAAAACAGTTTGGGTTCTCTAAAGGTAGAAATACAACTGATGCTGGGGTAGCACTCATCAGACACATTCTTGATGCTTTTGAAGACAAACATGATGCTGTAGGTGTATTCTGTGATTTATCAAAGGCGTTCGATTGTGTAGACCATCAAACACTGCTCATTAAGTTGGAACACTATGGTGTCTCGGAAAACTCATCTAGGTTGTTAAGTTCATACCGATCAGGTAGAATACAATCAGTTAACATAAATGGTACCTACTCTTCCGGTGCCCCCCTTCAAATGGGGGTGCCCCAGGGCTCAATATTGGGGCCCTTACTCTTCCTAATATATGTAAACGACCTACCATTTCATTCCAAAAATCTTTGTGAGATAGTTTTGTTTGCTGATGATACTTCTTTGATTTTTAAAATGAAAAGACATGAAGAAAATTTTGACGAAGTAAACAATACTCTCTCCAAAGTATTGAATTGGTTCACCACTAATAACTTGTTACTAAATGCTAGTAAAACTAAATGTATAAAATTCACTTTGCCTAATGTAAAGCAACTTACACCAAATATTGTACTAAATGGTAATAATCTAGTCTTAATGGACTCCACTGTATTTCTGGGCATTACACTTGACTCAAAATTACAGTGGGGACCTCATATTGAAGCCCTAACTGGGAGGCTAAGCTCAGCTGCCTTTGCAGTTAGAAAAATTAGGTATCTGACTGATGTTGAAACGGCGAGGCTTGTATATTTGAAAGAAGAAAGAAAGAAAGAAAGAAAAAGCATTTATTGGTGAAAGGACAGCACAAACACACACACATACGCACGCTTCACGACAGAAAAAATGAAAATAAAGAGAAACAATTACAGAAATAATATGAAAAAAAAAACAAAAAAATAAAAATACAGTTAGAAACGTAACAGTTGAATGCCAGCCAAGCAGTGCGTGCCAGATAGAGGTTGCATTCGAATATTCGAATATTCGAATTATTCGAATTTGAATTCCAAATAAGTATTCGAATAGTAAATTGTTATGAATTCGAATATTCGAATATCATCATTATCAGCCAAAGAACGTCCAATGTTGAACATAGGCCTCCCCGCGGTTTTCCACAGCGATCGAAGATCAGAAGCGGTCTGCATCCAGTTTTGATCCTGCGATCTTTACAAGGCCATCTGTCCATTTTGTCGGTGTCCTACGCTGCGTCTTTGGTGGAAGGGTTCCAATCTAGAACTTTTCTGCCCTAACAGCCATCAGTTCTTCGCGCTATGTGCCTTGCCCATTGCCTCTTGAGCTTACTGATTCTCAGGGTTATGCGTCCATTACCCTAGTTCTACGTATCTCCTCATTTCTGATTCGATTTCGTAGAGAAACTCCGAGGATAGCCCTCTCCATCGCTCGCTGTGTGATTTTGAGCTTCCTTATAAGGCCCATAGTAAGAGACCATGTTTCGGATCTGTATGTATCACTGATAACACACACTGGTAAAAGACTTTCGTCTTCAGACACTGAGGTAATTGAGACGAGAAGACACTCTTGCGCAATTTCCCGAACGCTGCCTAGCCGAGCTGCCAAATATGAACCCATCAAACTAAATAACATCATAGAACAGGTTTATTCTTTAAATATTGTGGCAGCATAATAACAGACGACTCCGGATGCGCATTAGACATAAAAACTAGCCATGGCAAAGAAAGCTTTTAATGCCAAAAAATATGTTTAAATCCAGAATATCGTGGACAATCCGAAAAAGGCTAATAAAGATATACATCTGGAGCATCGCTCTGTACGGTAGTGAAACGTGGACAATGACTCAGCGTGACAGAGAAAGAATAGCAGCGTTCGAGATGTGGTGCTGGAGAATGATAAAGAGGATTAGCTGGATGGAAAAGAAATCTAACGAAAGAAATATACTTCAAACAATTAAAAACCGGAGAGGGAAGTTGCTTGGACACTTTGTACGGCACAATAGCTTGATAAGGAGCATCATAGAGGAAATGTTTAAAGGGAAAAGGAAAAGAGGAAGACCTAGAAGAGCATATATGATCCAAATAAAGGAAAAGTTGGACGATAAATTGTACCAAGAGGTCAAGGTGATGGCTTGGAATAGAGATAAATGGAGAAAACTTCACCGGCAAGAGCATAACTCTTAAATGAAGAAGAAGAAGACACCCAGCCGAGTTCGATTCGTCGATTGACCACTTTCTCAAAGCTGGACGTACCTAATTGGATTACCTGCCCCAAGTAGATGTACTCGTCGACAACTTCGAGGATTAAGTTCCCGATAGAGAGATTCCCAACCCACTGGAGTGGGTTCAACAAGTGAGCTCGACATGATTTTCGTCTTTTTCATATTCATTTTAAGACTTACTTGTTGGAAGACTCGGTCAAGGTATTAGAACTTAGTGCCAAGACTTTCCAGCGTCTTTGCTTCAATGACTATCATCGGCAAACCGGAGGTGTGTGATGCATTCGCCACTGACGTTGATGCCGTATTATTTCCATTCCAGGAGCTTGAAGGCATTTTCCAATGCCGCTGTTAACAGTTTCGGAGTTTAACGTCTCCCTGGCTTCCACCTCTTAACAGTGGAATCGCCTTCTTATTCCGTTCCTGTACTCGTGCCGATACGGTGACGTTGTTATACAGATACTTTAAAACCTCTATATACTTATAGTCCGTGGCACGGGGCACCGCTAAAGAAACCGGAGCACCGCCAAAGTTTCGATCGAATCAAAGGCCTCCTCATAGTCCACAAACGCTAAGCATAGAGGCATATTGTACTCCTCGGACTTCTGTATAATTTTCCTAAGCGTATGGATGTGGTCTATGGTACTATATAGCCTTTTCGGAATCCGGCTTGTAAGGGAGGCTGAATATTCGAATATTCGAATAATATTCGAATATCACTTAAAAAATATTCGAATATTCGAAAATCAAAACTAGCGAATATTTGCAATCCCTAGTGCCAGACGCAATGTGTGTTGGTGACGTCCAGACCAAGAGGACCTCACTCAGCATAAGCCAGGTCCCATGGAGGACCTGACGCTGGTTTTCAGTGGGCCCCTGCCGAGTGAGGTACACGAACAGTGACGCCAACATCACGTTAATATACTAAACATATACCTATTACTTATGTAATAAACTTTAAACATATAAATATGAAAATTAGTGTCATTATAAATAAGTGTGTGTATACAGGGTGTTTCATGTAACGTGTCAAGCCGATGCGTGGTGATAGGTGAGTACCATATCTATCCATTTCACCCCCATGTATGTTAAACAAATATTTATAGTTTAGGAGTTATAATTTTTTTTCGATATTTTTCATGATGCACCTAGACGATATCTTTAAAAAATTATAACTTTTTTTTGGGTCCACTTTTCTTAGATATTTTGATCTCAATAAAATGCCCATTATTTGCAAAATTATGAGTAAAATAATCGCCATCCTTACTTAGACACAAGATACAAAATTATTGATCGATACTAAAAAATATTGCATTAAGCAGAACCGAATAGAATTTTCAACATAAATTAAAAAATATAAAAAAGGTTTTCCATAGTTTATGACTAATATTAAAAACTGCTTGACTTCATAAACTTTCATTACAATACAAAAAACGATCTACTTAATGGGCAATTTTTAGCTTAAATCGGCCGTTGAATGTGGCATATCGGAAATATCTTGATTTTCATAATTTTTATTTTTATTGTTACCGTTGCATATTTTTATCAAATCTGATATTTAGTGTCCCTCTATGTTTAAATAGAGCTCATTTGACAACAAGTACATGCATTATGTACCTACTACTATCTTTAACCACGACCATATGAGTTAATGAGGGATCCAAAATTTTACTTACATTGCACTCAAATATCGTACTTTATTAACAACAAATAAACAAGAAACAATTGAAACTAAGACATGCATCATAAAAATCATCTACAACCCATTTATTCACAAACAAAATCATTTCCTTGAGGCTTGGGAAGCTAATCCTTTAAGGTAGGGACTAGCGAGCACTAATAATTATTGGCAGTAACAGTATTTTATTTTGGCGCAATCACATAATCACTAACTGCTCCAGCTTTGAGAGCTGAGCCCGACCCAAAATGAAAATTCTGCTTGGGCAAAAGCTAAAGCTGGCTAGTTCTTAGCTCAAAGGATTAGTTTAGCTTTCCCAAGCCTAAGGGAAATGATTTAATTTGTAAATAAATGGGTTGTAGATGATTTTTATGATGCATGTCTTAGTTTCAATTGTTTCTTGTTTATTTGTTGTTAATAAAGTACGATATTTGAGTGCAATGTAAGTAAAATTTTGGATCCCTCATTAACTCATATGGTCGTGGTTAAAGATAGTAGTAGGTACATAATGCATGTACTTGTTGTCAAATGAGCTCTATTTAAACATAGAGGGACACTAAATATCAGATTTGATAAAAATATGCAAAGGTAACAATAAAAATAAAAATTATGAAAATCAAGATATTTCCGATATGCCACATTCAACGGCCGATTTAAGCTAAAAATTACCCATTAAGTAGATCGTTTTTTGTATTGTAATGAAAGTTTATGAAGTCAAGCAGTTTTTAAAATTAGTCATAAACTATGGAAAACCTTTTTTATATTTTTTAATTTATGTTGAAAATTCTATTCGGTTCTGCTTAATGCAATATTTTTTAGTATCGATCAATAATTTTGTATCTTGTGTCTAAGTTAGGATGGCGATTATTTTACTCATAATTTTGCAAATAATGGGCATTTTATTGAGATCAAAATATCTGAGAAAAGTGGACCCAAAAAAAAGTTATAATTTTTTAAAGATATCGTCTAGGTGCATTATGAAAAATATCGAAAAAAAATTATAACTCCTTAACTATAAATATTTGTCTAACATACATGGGGGTGAAATGGATAGATATGGTACTCACCTTTCACCACGCATCGGCTTGACACGTTACATGAAACACCCTGTATATATATATAAAAAGATGTGATTGTGAGGGACTGAGCGGCGAACATAGGTTGAGCTGAGTCATTAATTTCATTCCGAGCGCGGGCACTGTGCATAGCGTACCTGCCCGCCAACATACCTAAACTACACAATAATAATTAGAGTTTGCTCGAACATTAAAAAGTAAGTGATATAAGGTTTAATTATTGATTGACACTCATAATTTTACGTTTACGTTACGTTTTGTCGACCACCTACCTACTTCTGATGTCATGGCCTTTTTGGTAAGTTATATTTGTTCTGCCTGTTGATCACTTAGTACATACTCTCTGTAGGTTTTCCTAAACGTAAAGATTGATTTTTCTAGACACCGGAATGGCGGTGGAAGATCGTTCCAGCACTTGGACGCGGCGAACTTGAAGCATCCCTTGAATGCCACAGTTCGATGATGCGGCAGGACCAGGGCAAAGCTGAAGCGTCGAGTTCTGTGTAACTGCACATTGCGCCGCCACTCCAGCTTCTCCACGAGATAAATTGGGATGTTACCTTTTATTATTCCGAATAATAGCGTAGCGTAGTGTAATTTTCGACGAGTGTTCATTTTTAATATATTGGCACTGTTAATGTATGGCGTTACGTGCGATCGGGGCGGTATTGCAAAACAATATCTAGCGCACGCATTCTGCACACGTTGAATTGCATTTTGAGTTCGAACTAGCAACCGGGGACCATACACTACATCCATGTAATTAAATCTTGAGAGTACCAAAGAGTCACAAAGCAGGATTCGATTTTCGAGACTTAAATATTTTCTAATTTGGTATAAAACCTTTAGCCTATAAAAACAGCCTCCTATTATGGTATTAACATGGGTTTCAAACCGCAGGTTTTCATCCATAACGAGACCCAAATTTCTCGCTTCGGATACACGTTCCACAGCCTTGCCTTCGATTGCTACCTTGACGCCTGCCTCAGATATCTTTCTGACTTGTTCTTTCGAACCGAGGATAATGTATTTAGATTTACAGCCATTAAGAACTAGAGAATTCGTTCTTGCCCATTTAGCTATACGCTCCAGATCGTCATTTAGATATTGTATTGCAATAGCTGTATCTTGTGGTTTGTGGGATATGTAAACCTGCAGATCATCAGCGTATCTACACTTCTACACTAATCTACACTAATATTATAATCTACACTAATATTATAAAGAGGAAAACTTTGTTTGTTTGTTTGTTTGTTTGTTTGTTTGTTTGATTGTAATGAATAGGCTCATAAACTACTAGACCGATTTTAAAAATTCTTTCACCATTCGAAAGCTACATTATCCACGAGTAATATAGGCTATATTTAATTTTGAACAAAAATAGGGTTCCTCGGATATTAGGGTTTTTCGGACACAAGGTGTAAAAAATCAACCAAAAAAGTTACTTATTTTGCGTACCCTGCCTAACGATTGAACCGATTTAGCTGAAAATTGGCAGGGAGGTAGCTTAGAGCCAGGAGAAGGACATAGGATACGTTTTATCCCGTTCAACGGGGCCGGGGCTGGGGCGGGACGGGGCTGGGGCGAAACAAAGCTCGCTGGGACCGCTATATGTGATATTTACAATTATGTATACGTGTTATGACATCAGCGCTGTAAATAATAAATAAAATAGGACCCAAAATGGACCCCTGAGGTACACCTCTAGTGACTGGCCTTGATTTTGACATTTTTATAATCCCCCATTCATCCCTTATTTCAACCCTTTGCCTCCTGTGCCTGAAATAGCTATGGAACCAGTTTATAGTATGTGTGGTAAATCCATAATACCTAAGCTTTGACAATAGTAACGGTACATTTAAGCAATCAAAAGCCCTGGAGAAATCAAGTAGTGTAAGCAAAGTACCCTTACCATTATCTTGAGCAGTGAGAATATCGTCAACCACACAAAGTAAAGCCGTTGATGTGCTGTGAGATTTTCTGAAGCCAGACTGCATTTCTGGTAAGATTCTATGTTTTTCTAAATAAACATTTAACTGATCAGCTACAATTCGCTCCAGAACCTTCGAAAGACAAGGTAAGATGCTCACCGGACGCAAGTCAGCCAGAGATGTTGGCATTGTTTTCTTTGGGATCGGCTTTATTAGTGCCTCCTGCCATTCCTCGGGATATGTACTAGACAATATTGACCTATTCATAATTGCTGTAATTGCGGAAAGCGAGTGTGGTAAGGTTGCCAACAACATGTCTAAGGAAATGCCATCCAGACCTAAAGCGTTTGACTTTAACCCTCGAAGGGTTTTTAAAACTTGGTCCTCCTCTACTGTGTGAATTTCGAATTCATCACTAAGAGCTCGATGATGCTCAAAAAACGTCAGATCGGAAATGCTTACATTATTTCTTCCCGGGATATCCAGAAAGTGCTCGTTGAGTTTGTCAGGATCCCCTAATAAATGACTCGGCAGCTCAGGTTTAGTTTTAATACGCACATGTTGCTTAATATGTGACCAAATAGTTCGCGGGTGGTTCGATTTATTATTTACATACTGGTTAAAATAAGCCTGCTTCTCCCTATATAAAGCCTGCTCAACACACCGTTTGAGGTCCTTGTAAAACTCTTTGTGTGCTGGTTCCCCTGATATACGAGCCCTGGCATGAGCCTCATCCCTTTTTTTCATCATCAACTGTATGTTGTAAGTAATCCAAGGGTATTGACTATCCTTAACATATTTTGTTTTTAAGGGAGCATGAATATCAAACAGACCTAACACATAACCATTAAATAATGTTAGCATATCATTGACGTTCGTGAGACCTTCTATGCGCCGCCAGTCTAGTCCCTCAATATGAGTTTTAAATAATTGTTCGTCAATGGACTTCATCGGACGGAATAGGACTTTCTTCGGAATGAGTTTAATTTTTGGGATATTTACACTACATACTATGAAAGCATGCCTACTTAGGTTACGTATGTAATCCACTAAAACTGTGCAGCCATGTATGTCCGTGCAGATTAAATCGAGCAAATTCGCACTGTGCGACGTAAAGTGTGTTGGTGTCTGCACGCACTGAGTGAGTCTATGACACAATAAGAATTCATTTAACTTTTTAAGATGATCGCTGGTAGTAAGATTAAAATCACCCACTAACATCACATTATCGCTCCAAGCAAATGCTTCTAATGACGCAGACAATGCCTCGAAAAATAGGTTAGCATTCAGCCACTGTGGCCTATATCCAGTGCCTATAACTATCCTTTTCCCACTCGCCGTAATGCATAACCACATCTGCTCGAGGTTATCTTCGGGAGGGTGGGGAAGCGTTCGTGCGGTTAGTCCTTTACGCACGTAAAACCCTACCCCACCACCGCGCCCGCGCACTCTGCGCGACCGAGGAACGTGCCGCAGTCTATAGCCGGGAACGGCGGGAGCCCGTCCCTCCTCGCCGTCATGCAACCACGTCTCATTGATTGCGAGAATATCGACATCGTGTCGCGCCACGGCTGCAATTAGTTCGTCATGACGCGTACCGAGTGAACCCTTATTAAGAAGACCTAACTTTAACTTTGTGCGTTTAACTGAGCCTTTTAATTAGGAAAGCAAGAATGAAAGGAAGCACAAAAAATATCTGTTCACTCTGTATGCGATCGAACGAGCACCGCTGGCATGACGTGCTATAGCTAAACACGTATGAGCTTGTGGCTTTATAATACGAATTATGCGGATGCCTTGCTGAATGCTGACTCAGTTTGTACACCTTGCTAAGCAAATGTGAATACATGGGATGTGCTCGAATGTGTTTTGTGTAAATTGTGTTAAATAAATAATACATGTGTGCGAGATGAAATATAATAATAAAAACTGTGTGTAAAAATATAGTATTAAAATGATAAAATAATGATAAAAATAGATAAACGCGGCATTCCAACTCACCACTAAAAAGCTGGCTGGCATTAACTACACGTAGGACGCACATAATTATCAAAAATAAAAAACACAAAGATATTTTAGATGGTGTACTAAGGTCCATTATGGTCGAACCACCTCTTGCCCAAAAACCCTCTGCAAATCGTCGCTACTCCTGATGCGGATAGCCAAAGCTCCTTGGTCTTGGCGAACGAAGATTCGACCCTCGCGAGTCCATACGAAGCGCCAGTTCAGCTTCCTGGCCATATCCCGGGCTTGGTTGAACAGCTGTCTGCTGTTCTTCGTTAACCTCTCATTTATGTAGACCGGTCGAGGTGTAGCGCGTAGTCCCAGTCCCTCCGTGTTGAGGCCACGGCGGACCCTAGCCGCTTTGATGATCTGGTCTCTCGTGGCGCGACGAGCCAGCCGCACCGTTATAGCGCGTGGTCGAGGGGCTTCAGTTGTTGGTGCCTTTCGTATCCCCACACGCTTACAGCTCACTATGTCCTTCTCATCAAGCGGGACTCCCAACTTCGTCGCGGTGGCAAGAACGAGATGTATTACACTTTCACCATCTTCTTCAGGAACACCTGCGATATCTAGGTCGTTTAATAGGAGTTCCTGGTCCCTCTCCTCTAGGTCTAGTTTGAGCTGCATGACTGTAACCTGCAGTGCCTTCGTAGCTTCGCCGTCCACTCGCACTGCACTGCCAATCTGCTTCTCCATATCCTCAACTCGTTTTTCTAATTTGTCCATCCTTTCCCCCATCACGTTCATAATGGTACGTAGACCAGCCACCTCCTCTCTCCATGCCCTACATTCTTCGACTGCCAATTTAACCTCCTCGCGAAACGTTTTTAGGTCCTGGTAGAGGTCAGGCATCTCCAAGGTGGTGTCTATTGCCGTGGTGCCTGCCGACTCCTCAGCCATAGACGAATCCATGACGCTGTATGATGTGCTTGACCCTTTAATCGGTGTGCAGTCCGCGTTGACTCTAGGCATCCTGGCCTTACAGTCGGGACACTGCCAAGTAGCCGGCACCAGAGCTCCATGGGGGATGTTGACGCACCCCCTGTGGCACGTAGCGCTGCATTTAGAGCAGGTTACCGCCTCGATCGCAGCCAGAAACCTCCCACAGGCATTGCATTTTGGTGCCATTATAAAATTGTTAGAATTTACCAAAAACAATATTGTGTAAGTTTCGATTTTTTTTCACTTCGTTGCGGGTATTTTCGTAGACAAAGAAATAAAATCGTTTATGTAAAACCACAAAATCCGTGTTTTTGTTTGGCTTAAATGACTCTAATCGATAGGTAAACACTAAGTAGACAAATTTGTACGCGGGCGCAGACTTAACCAAGGTAAGATCTATTTAATCAATATTTATTCGCACAGCGGCAGCGTAAAGCTAGTGTTCGCGACAGCGTCCGTGACTCACTCTATTTTAGTTACTTCCACAGTATTATGTCTTACGGTCTTCTCTTGTGGGGTTCTGCTACAGACATTGAAACCATATTTATTTTGCAGAAAAGAGCCATTCGTGCTATTTATAAACTTAGTCCTCGTGACTCCCTGAGAGAGGTCTTTAAGAAAATCAACATATTAACTGTGGCTTCTCAATACATTTTTGACAATATAATGTACGTTCGTAAAAATTTAGATAATTTCATGAAGAAAAGCGACATTCACCCATATAACACAAGAAATAAACACAAGCTTGTCGTTCCTAACCTCAGATTAGTTAAAACTAGTAACTCGTTCATGAGAAATTGTATAAAATTCTTTAATAATATACCACACAATCTTGTCGAATTGCCGGTTGATAAATTTAAGAAACACGTTAAAAACACGCTTATGTCTAAAGGCTATTATAAGGTTCAAGACTATCTAAACGATACGAATGTGTGGTCCTTCCAGCCTGCACCAACTGATGTACTTACCTTTGATGATTTTGATTTTACGGCAGCTAGTGGTGACTGAGTTTGTTCCGGCGTTTCTTCTCAGCACTTGCCTAATTGTCTGTGTTCTGTCTCGAAGCGCTGGTAGGGCCCAAAAGATAAGGAGACATGTTTCGCACATTTATTTTAATTTTTATATTTGACGTTCATAAGTGTCATTTCATGTGGCCCAGAACGCAACTGACCACGATCAAATCAAAACTTCAAAGCCTACAACGTTTAGCAAGCGTCGCAGTCACAAGTTGTATGAGAACCACTCCATCAGCCGCGCTAGAGTTTCTCCTGAATTTAAGACCGCTTCATCTGGTAATCCAGGAGGAAGCAAGGGCAGCTGCCCTTAGACTCAGAGCGAACGGATTATGGAAACAAAACACAGTGACTACACATTCAAAAATCCTAGATAGGACTCTGAAAGCAAAGCCGCTTTTGGACGCACCTATGGACAGAATACTAGGCCAACATGTTTTCGACAGAAATTACAATATCCAACTCACTGAAGAGCCCAGGGACAGCTCAGGCATAAAGGAGGTTCGGATATACACAGAGGGTTCCAAAACCTCACAGGGTACAGGAGCTGGAGTCTTCTCGAATGACCTAAATATTAATATATCAACTACTCTTGACAAGCTAAATACAATCTTTCAAGCAGAATATATCGGCATCACCAGAGCAGCACAGGCGGTTGCAGCCAGAGACGTAAAAGACCAACACATTAAAATCGTCTCGGACAGCGCATCGGTGCTCCAGGCCCTACAAAACAATAGCATCAAATCTGTCCTTATTTGGGAGTGCCACAAAGCACTCCAATCCATAGCAAGCACAAATAAGGTAACCTTGCAATGGATCAAAGGACACAGTAACTCACTAGGCAACGACGCTGCCGACGAACTAGCCAAGAGGGGCTCGGCGACAACAGTATATGGCCCGGAACCATTACTACCTATACCGCAGGCCCAAATAAGAACTTGGCTACGTGCAGAAACCGAAGCAGCACACCTAGCAGAGTGGAGAAATGGTGAAGGTTGCAGGCAAACAAAGAACGCAATTCCGGAAGCTTCGAAAAGGCTTGCCCGCAATCTCATCCGGCTACCAAGAGACAAACTGCGCATGGTTATAGGCACTATAACTGGCCATAGTCTCTTAAACAAACATCTATTCACAATAGGTGTAACAGACAGTCCCCTATGCAGAGGTTGCATGGGGGCAGAAGAAACACCACAGCATGTGCTCATGGAGTGTATGGGTGTGGTGGAACAACGGGCAAACTTTCTCAAATCCCCGGCAACATTCCCAGAGGTCTTTAGCAATCTAGGCAGCTTGCTAGCCTTCTGGGAGAGCCTGGGGTGGTTAGAATGAAAAAAGAGGGATATACGTACAATGGCCCAATCGTGAGGCTAAGTGCGGAAACACCCCAACCAAACTAACTAAGTGTCATTTCATGACCTAAATTCAAATAAAGATTTTGAATTTTGAATTTTTGAAAAGTACGTCTACTGGTACTCCATCTACTACGGCAGGTGTTATGTCGTTATTTTGAGATTGATTAGGTCGGTACGAGCAAAAGTTAACGTTATGCCTATTTCGCGGCTCAGATCGTGCTTTGGGAAAGCAGGTATCCTCGGTATGTCCCTGTTTCTTGCAGAACGTGCATTGATTATTTACGCTAGGTTTCGAATTGGAATTCGCATATGGTTTAGAATTGGAAGCCGTATCTGGTTTTGAGCGCTTGCATTCGCGACTAATGTGTCCCCGTGCGTTGCAAGTAAAACACTTTAAACCCAACCGATTATTATTATTAGGTTTCGTCGGGATTTGTTTTTTAACAGTATGCGCGGTGTCTCGCTTCATAAAACTGGGTTTTGTATGAATAGCCAGGAATGAAACGATGGTATCTACCGTCAGATTCGCATTAGCAGCTGCTGCACGTACCTGAGGACTATCTATTCCACGAATGACAATAAGGGTTCTTAACTCATCACTCAGTCCCTGCACTATCTTTAAACGCAGCAAAGTGCGACGCGCATATTCTGCAAAAGTCGGGTATTTATCGGATGTCGTGTTCATAGCATTGAGCAAAATGTTAGCATAGTCGTGTTTACTAGAACAAAGAGGCTTAAATTCTAATTTATAGTTTGACCATGTCCTATCATTCGTGACCCATTCACTAAGCCAAACTTTGGCATCACCTTTGAGACAGGAGGCAACGCGAGATAAACATTCATGGTCGCTCCAACCGTTCGCAGCACTGGCGCGATCCACCTCTTCGCACCACGCTTCGATGTTATTTATCGCGGGGTCAAAATTAGAAACATAATAACTTTGCGATTTAACTGGTTGCAATGTCTTAATGGCTTGCATCAAAGCGTGCGCAAGGGTAGATGCCTCAGAGCACGGAGCGCCCGACTCCGCGGAGGGCCGTAGTGTTGTTAAAACTGCGTGAGCTTGGCTCTGTCTACCGGTAATAGGTGGGGTACCACACGTTGAATGCGAGCGAGATGTATATCGAGAAGATAACCGGCGTCGCTTACGAGAACTGCGACGTTCAGGTGAGGTACGTCGCGAACGGGACCTACTCGGTCTATTGTGGTTACTACGCCGAGATCGCGAGCGATGCCGCCGTCGGGTACGCGGTTTCCTACTCGAACTGCGCCTGATCTTACTACGCGCTTGTCGCCTCGCGGAACACGAATCACTTCGGTCTCGGACACGCGAGCCACTTCGCGGGTAGTATGGTTCAATGCTCGAGCTACGTTGCGAAACGTCACTATAATCACGCGGTCTGCTACGCGAAACACGTTTTCTACGAGACTTACGTCGCTTACGCGACCTACCTCGAGCACTGACTAGTTCACGGCTACGAGATTCACTTCGCACCATAATTAATCACTCTTATTATTTATTATTATTATTTAAAACACAGAAGTTAATCACAAAAATAAAAAGTACACCACAGTAAAAATAAATCGAGCGTGCAATCGTTAAGCTAATAGAAAGGTTAAAAATAATTAATGGCTTTCCTATTATTGGAATAATTAATTGGAAGTCATCTAGTTTTCCTGAAGTGGGCAAACGAGTTGTTTATGCCACTTCTGATATAAGAATCAGAAGTAGAATTTGATTAAAAAAAGGAACAAATATAACAAGAAAACCGTATATTACTAAAAATATTACAAAAAGAATAACTGAGACCTTCTAACAATTGAAAAACCCTCGAAACGAAAATGGCTCACGTGACTTGAAACCGTCCTGATAGGGTCCTGATAGACGTCCGTACTCTCCGGCCGGTGCGCTTGGTTTATATAGGCTGCAGCGGTCTGACCGGTGTCGAGCGGTGGCGTTGGAGGGGTGTTCCCTTACAATATATTAATTTAGTTTTAACTGTAACCAATGAATATTTGCATGATATTTTTGTGGCTGAATACTATTATATATTCTGTGGCTGAATGCACTGAACGAATATTTTACCAACTTGACATGTACTGTATTCATTCTTGCAAATAAATGATAATTTATGATTATGATTATTCTTACACAAGGTTAACACGTTCCGGGACACTACTCCAGACACAATAGATGTTTTATTGTTTTCACGCCTGTAGGCGGGCACTGTCCCGGAACGTGTTAAGATTTAATTTAATTTTCTTAAAGAGAGTTGTACTTTACTAAGGCAAGCTGACAGAAATAGTAATCTTAAATCGAACGAATACCCTTGCTTCTGGTACAGTTCGCCTCTAGCAATATACATAATATTACTGTTAGTGATCAATCCTCCAGCATTCGTTTCTGAGCCTGGTATGATCATTCCTTAAAATTTATGTAAATTATTTTCATTGACATAATATTACCTATAATAATTATTATCATTTATTTGTACGAAACAGTGATAACATGGAATTCCTTAAGCTATAAATTTATATTTCCAGTCAATGAGTACCGAATATTGCTTTCTAAAAGTATCTTAATAGATTTTCAAATAATGATTGAATGTGCCTTAACTCGTCAAGTATGTGTAAACGAGACACAATAAAAATTCCATTGTTATGCGACTCTCGGCATTCGTTTGATACCTGACTGATTAAAGACTAAATTAATTATTAAATATTTTGTAACGTGCAAGTTACATTTGCGTTACATTGTTAACTGCATCAGCATTATTATGCGTGTAATTATTATTGGTAATATTCCAACTTAAGTTCCTACCTAAAACTTGTCTGTTGAACCAGCAAAATGTAATGAAAATAATAAAAGCAACTTTATTATTCGTTTATATTAATTACTCGACAAATTGTACATTGTAATTAAATGCAAAATGCATGTAAAGGTTGGAATCTGTATCAATATTAAGTGCTTACAACCACAAGATATTTTTTGAATTATGCTAAATAAGTCTACATTAGTCCTCAGAATAATCAATAAATAATTGGAGCTTGACAATATTATTACCTCGATATTTTTATCGTGATTTAAGATGGGTTAGAAAATCATTTTCAATACATCATTTAATATATCATATTAACTACCAATAACTTACACAATTAATACTCTTACGTTAACTTACATGTTAAGTTTCATCAGCATGTATTTCTATGAATTAAATCATTCATAATGGTTGTCATCAAATGTGTCCGTCGACAATGCACATACCGTCATCTACGATAGATTCTTTGCTTCCACTTTGTTATACCCTTTTGTTGCAAACTAGCCTTTATTACAACTACATAAGATACCGCAGTGTTTACCTCGACGTGCTGTTGTCCGTACTTATTCTCCATCTGAATCGTATTAATCAGATTTACTGTGGCCGGTTTGCGGTAACTAAACATATTCAAACATTTACCACTGAGTTTCTCTTTTTGTTTTTAGTAACTTATACTTGGTGGCAATACCAGAGTGGTGCAAATAGCGTGAGCCCCGTCATGTACCTACTCGATAAGGTCTTATTATATATTAGCTAAATATCAGTCAAATTGGGTCGCGTACACAAAATAATGTTAATAATAATCGCGCAAAAATTAAATTAAGATATACATGACATGTAATCAAAGGAACAACTTTCTCTGTGCAAAATTAAAATGAAATTGGGATCTTCACAATAACATTAAACATTATTAGATCAGGCTGTGCCAAATGAAATAATTAGTAATATTAGGAAAAAACACTTTAACCACAAAAGGTACAAAAAGGAAGGCAAACTTTTTAACAAGGAGCTGTTCAAATTCTACCGAAGCCAAGTTAAAATATTAATTGAAGCCGAGTATCGAAAACATCTTAAAAATATCCAGAGTCATATTATTAAAGACCCCACAAAATTCTGGGACTTTGTTAGGGAAAAAAAGACTGAAAGACGTGGTGTTGATACCTATACTTGCGATGGAGTTGAGGTGCAAGGGCAAGCTGCCGCTGATGCCTTTGCACAATACTTCGGTTCTGTGTTCCAGTCTGACGTACCTCATCTGGACTATGTTGAAGCAATGCGCGCAGCTCACAACCATCCCAGTGCCACATCTGTCGCCGTATTATCTATAGGTGACGCTGACCTAAATGAGGCCGTGAAACGGCTCAAATCGCGATCCTCGGGAGGGCCTGATAGCATACCGGTGTTTCTAGCCAAAGATTGTGTTTCAGTATTGGGGGAACCTCTCTTGCACATATTTAATCTCTCACTCTCTCAGGCAAAGTACCCCACAACTTGGAAACTAACGCGGGTTACTCCTGTTCCAAAGGGTGATCGCAGCAGTGACGTTTCGGCCTACCGACCGATTGCTGTGCTTTCTGTTTTTGCCAAGATCTTTGAGTCTATCCTCAACAAGCAAATCAGTAACCAAATTAGTAGCATGTTACATGA
The DNA here is from genome assembly GCA_963584085.1 of Pyrausta aurata. NCBI lineage: Eukaryota > Metazoa > Arthropoda > Insecta > Lepidoptera > Crambidae > Pyrausta > Pyrausta aurata. Next base: position 11,075,317 of record OY757262.1, on the reverse strand, counting down.
TGCCCAGCATGGTTTTAGGAAATCTCGCTCAACTGTCACTAACCTTGTAGCGCATGTGGATTACGTGTGCTCCGAGATGGATGCTGATCGACAGGTGGACGTGGCTTATTTCGATTTCAGAAAGGCATTTGACCTGGTTGACAATGATGTCCTCCTGAGGAAGCTGGCAATAATAGGTTTCACTCCTAACCTTCTTAGGCTGATATCGTGTTATCTTGGCAATCGTCGCCAATATGTTAGGTTAAATGGTCACGAGTCCTCGGAGTACTAGGGTAGGAGTGGCATCAATGAGCCAGGAAAAGTTTGAGACGTCATAACTTTTTTTCTATGTACCCGTTTAAGACTCTAAAAACATCAACCAACTATACATTTATCTGTGATTCAAGAACATATACATTGATTTACTTTCTCCTTTTTTTTGAGAGGGTATTTTTATTTTTTTTTAAATTGGTAAATGGCTCGATGTGTACACTCCTTGGTACACAATGAGCATAGGAGTGGTATACAATTGGCTGGGGGGGTAGACAAAGGGTCACTACAAATAAATGTATTAAATTCAGAGTTTTTTTTTCGGGAATAGTAATCAATTATAGTGTGACATTATCTTTTATTCACAATTGTGTATTTCACTTACAATAATCAACATAGAAAATAACTTTTAACATATTACTTTTCTCAAAAAATATAAAAGGTAGTCATTTCGTCTTAATAATAATTTATAGATCACAAATACTAAAGACTAAAAAATCCGGCACAATCGGAAATTTAACGCTGAGGTAGGTATTTTTATAAAAAGTTATAAACATTATAAATATCTGTTATTGTACATATAAATCTGATACTGACACTAAAATAAGTCTAAGATAATTCTGTAACAGTCTCATAGTACCCAGGTACTGATGATTAATTAGATAACAGTCTTTTAAACCGTTTGGTTTTTCACAGCAGTGATAACTTTATGACTAATCAACATTATGTAGATATAAATCTAATACAAAAGTAAGTAAATCTTAGCAACACAGTCTCATAGATTAGTCTCATCGTTAAATTAACAGTCTTCTAAAACAATTAACTTATCTTTACCGAACTAATTGAAATGTTGACAGAACAGAAAGAAAATCATAGCAGCAACAACATTTCAATCTAATAATTATATCGAAGCACCTAATAACGCAAATTTAAGAGTTTCATCTCTACTGGAAATTTGATAGTAGACTTACGACGACTTGTACCATGAATTTTTGGACTAGGCAAAATATATTTGATTTCTTGCCTTTGTACACCTGCCATGTCTGGTTCAAGAGGTTCGATGAAGTTTTGTAGCGCTTTACTTTTTAGTTTAAGGTAAGATACATAGAAGTCTACATCATCGTCATCTTCAACTTTTTCCATTATTCGTGCGACATAGTACACGTTATCGTTTTTCGATTTGAAATGAATAAGAACATAATCTTTCTCGCGTGGTTCGCGTGACAAAGGGGCAAAATCATCACATAAGACTATATCTTCATCGTCTGACTCCACCAAAAATTCTTCGGCCCCAGAAGATGATCCACTGCACACGAATTCTTCGTCATCATCACTAGATGAATCGGATGATATTACAGCCTGTTCTTTTCTTTGTTTACCGTCTTTAAATAAGTCTCGTTTGGTCCTTTTGACATTTTTCTTGGTTTGTTTTGAAGTCTTCGTATTACTTTTTTTTTTCTTATTAGCTAATGCTGTCTTTTCAGGAGTATCTGTTGCTATCAAACTCTTTCCTCGATTTCTTGCTACATGTGTCTTTCGTGGTTGTGCTTTCAATACTGGACGGAATTCTTTTGGAGAAATAAAGTTACTGGGTCCAGCAACAGTGACGTCAGTCCTCCTGATTTGAGAGCTAAAATCAAGGTTTGTTATTGTTGCTTGAGGTGTGTTAGTCCCACTAAATCCTATCTCTGAAGTCAATGCTGCATCTGATTTTTCCATTGTAATAGTTTTACGTTTGCAATCAACAAGATCATTAGTAGAAGATGCATTTGAAGTTGTTTCGACAGCAGTTAAGGCGGATGTTAACAACAACGAAGGAGACTTGCAGGGAATATCTTCTGCGTCCGTTTCATCATCTTTTTCAATCGTTTCAGGTAAAAATAGAGATTTACGAGAAACTTCTTCCACGTCTGTTTCTTCGAAATCCTCTTGTCTATCAGTGACCTCTTCAACAATGAACGGTCTATCTGTCACACTGCTCGGCAGGAAGTCTATATCATTGAATACGTCGTCATTGTATGGGAAAATTCCACATTTTCTAAAAGCATTAGCTATATTTATTGGAGTCATTGCTTTAGGATAAGCAACTCCCACGCATTCCGCAACGTTGTAAATTGTCATGGGTTTTCCAGGATTGCGCATCAGAAAGGAATCGACAGCAGCATTGTAATAGGTTTTAAATGGTGCGTGTAGCCCTACGTCTAGCGGCTGCATTTTTGCAGTGGTGTGGGGATGGAGCGTCAATACAGTCACTCCGTTAGCCTTAGCCAGGTCAAGGGCATCAATAGAGAGGTGACTCTCGTGATTATCCATAATCAAGAGAGCTGGATTCTCTAATGACGCCGATGTATATTTAATGAAATGCCGCATTACCTCGACGAAGAGGTTACTGTTCATCCAACCGCTGGGGCTCGCTAATCCTAGAGTGCCTGGTGGAGCACCACTAAGCATGAATGTCTTAAAATTCTTGCGGGGAAACACCATGGCTGGTGGTAAAGCATGCCCAAGCGCACTCACAATACAGCATGTAGTTACTAGAACTCCGCGTTCCCCGCTCGTAACCTTGCATGCACTACGACCTTTTTGTGCTAATATTTTTTGTGGACGTTGCACAGTGGTTGTGGATGTCTCGTCCAGATTATATACGCGGCTACCATCCCCAAAGCAAGGAAAGCGCTCTGATACTTTTTTAAGGTTATTGAAGAAGCTTTGCACATTTGTTCTATTAAAGGCGGTAGATCGAGCCAAGCTGCAAGCTTCTGGTTTTTTGACACTTAAGTCCGGAAATCTTTTCTTGAACCCTCGAAGCCAATCCCTGCCAGCAATTTCATTTTCCTCCCATGATTTTGGCATATTAATTTGATTTTTTTTCGCCATTTGAAAAGCAATTATACGACAGTCCTTCGAAGTGAGACCATAAAACTTGTCTGCGCAATCTATAATATAATCATGAAGGCTCGTTTCCTGTTCTTCTGTAAACACCTTGTTTACAGAGTAATTTGGTTCCAATGTAGATAATTCTCCTTTTCTGGATTTACTCACATATTTTTGAAGAGTTTGGTAAGGAATTCCACAAAGTTTAGCCGCCTCTCGAATTGAATGTTTGTATTTGAAATGCAAATCTAACGCACGGGCCATTTGTGTTGAAGTCGTTTTGCCCTTTTTCCTCACAGTAGCTTTATTTCGACCCATACTGAATTGAATGATCTGCAAGGTACAAAAATTAAAAGGCGTTAATCATTTATGCGCGTGTATGAGATCTCTAATGAGAGTGGACGAGCGAAATAGGTCTCTGCCTAACCCTATGGGAAACTGGCGTGACTATATGTATGTATTTTAATCATTAACAAAATAACAAGCGTTTGGTACACATTGGGCTGGTTAAGGTACACTATGGGCCGGGTGTGGTATACAATGAGCCAGTGGCCCATTGTAAACGCAACCGAAGTGGCTCAATGTGTACCCTCTAGGGTCAAACAAATTTGAGGTTAAATAATTTCGAACTGGTAAGATAAAAAGTAACACGTGCATTTGTAAACGAAGCTCTAATACTCTCTTTATGCATGTAACACATTGAAATAGCGATATTATATAATGACAACTTTAGAGAACAAATTTAAACTTACGTTTTTTCCTCGTTTTTAGTCCGCCAAACATAAAACGGCTCCGTGCACGTGCGCTTTCTCTCAGATCTCGCTGGAAACTGAGGAGGGAGGGGCGTTGTTGCCAATTCAACTTTGTGTGTAAAATACGCGAAGCGACAACGTCGCATTTTAAGGTAAGGTAGGGTGACCGATTGTGTACTACTGGCTCATTGATGCCACCCCCACCCTATACGAGATCAGGCGTGAGACAAGGAAGTACTTTGGGACCTACCTTGTTCCTGGTATTTGTCAATGACTTGCCACATAAAGTCAGTGAGGCAAGGTGTCTTCTGTATGCAGACGATCTCAAGTTGAGTCTGGGTATTGCAGAGCCGAGGGACACGGTAGCACTCCAGAACGATATTGACATTGTGCTGGGATGGAGTCAAGAAAATCATTTACCACTCAACGCTGGTAAATGCAAGGTCATCACTTGCTCGCGAAAGCAAAAACCAATGACTACAACCTATAAATTATTTGACGCACCTCTTGAAAGAGTTAGTAGTATACGTGATCTAGGTTTAATTATTGACGAAAATTTTGATTTCCATTCTCATGTTATAGCCATTTGTAAAAAGGCTCACAGTGTGTTGGGTTTTGTGATGAGAACTGCATCTCAATTTGATACCTTGGAAGCGGCAAAGGTTTTGTATAATGCGTTTGTACGCAGCAAACTTGACTACGGATCGGTGATATGGGACCCCTATGAAAGCAAATACTCCCTCTTAGTGGAAAAAATACAGCGTAAGTTTGCGCGGTGGCTGTATTGTAAACGATATGGGTACTACCCCTACCTGTATCCATCAATGTTCGTCACTGCCATGGTTGATATGGAGTCCCTCAAGTACAGGCGGCTAATACTGCTTATAAAACACTACCTACTTATTATTAGAAATATCATAGATAGTCCAACTATCTTGGGGTGTGTAGGTATTCAAGTCCCAAGAAATATTCGTCGGGATGAGTCAGGGTTACAAACCGCCCCGCGCCGCGCGCCGCGTCTTCTTGCGCGCCCCGAGACGCGCACGCAGCGCGGCGCGAACGCGCCCACTGCTCGCGCACTGTTACTCATCGGGGACTTGCTCGCTCGGCACACTGATATTGATATTTTTGCAGACCAAATTGGACATATTTTGAATAGATTCTGCAAAATTCTAGATGACATTTAATTCGATTAACCACTGTATTTTTTATTTTATTTTTGTCATTTTTTATTGCTATTCGATTGATAATTTCGTGTTTATTTCTATTTTTGTCGTGTGTGTTTTTATGACTGATTATCCTGTTTAATATTATGTATTTGATTTGCTGACTTTGACCTGATCTGTTGACATTTGAATTATTATTATTTTATTGTAATCATATTGCATGCCAATTATATTATAATTAAGCTTGTAAGTATGTTGGACCAGATCTGTAAACTTGCAAGTGTTATGTTTTAAATAAATATAAAAATATAAAATATAAATATAAACCACACTCATAGTGTTCAACTTAGTAAATACATACCATACACACTAATGTTAGCTAATTTGGTATATTTACATTAATTAATAGGTAAAAGTTCTACATATTTGCTATAATTACCACTTTATATTAGTAATTATTCATATTATACACATAATAGCTGGTCGTTTTGCTAGCTTCTTTGTAACACTACTAATTACAATACGCAAATTTGTTTTTAACATCAACCATGCATTGATCCGCGGGCATAAACTAGTCATCAATAAACGGTATCATAACTATAACATGTTAATTGCACTTGTAAAAAGCAACCGTGACTCTGTGGCAGACGAGGAATCGAACCCCGTATTTTATAACTGACAACAATATGTCTAGTTAGTGTAAAGATAAAAGTAGACTTTGATGTTGTTTAAATAAGTGTCAATTTTTAGAGATTATTACTAAAACTAAGCAATTGTGCATAATATTATTATTAAATAGCCGATGTTTGAAAGCCTCATTGGTACACAAATCGTCCAAATCACAAAATGATTCAAGCAGTCTATTACCAACACCTAAACTTATATAGCTTAATATTTATTGAATCGTAAGTATCAACTGACAATGTAAGTTACTAATTGCTTAGTACCGACGACTGACTAACTATGTTAATCTACTATATGATTTTGTTTATTACACGGACATTGTCAGAGTACTTTTTGATAACGAGCCTTAGTAATTAATAACTGGCAAATATCAGACTGCATTTTCTTTATTAAGATTTTTATTTAGCACCGGCTGTATTTTTTTTTTCAGCCTACTTCTTTTATTTTGCACCGGCTGTTAATTTTTTAGCCTATATCTTTTTTTATTAAGCACCGGCTGCCAATTTTAATGCAGCCTACTTCTTTTTTTAGGGTTCCGTAGCCGAATGGCAAAAAATGGAACCCTTATAGTTTCGTCAAGTCTGTCTGTCTGTCTGTCTGTCTGTCCATCCGTATGTCACAGCCACTTTATTCTGAAACTTTAAGCATCACATAGCTGAAACTTAGTAGGTAGGTGTATCTTGTTCACCGCTTTCCGATTCAGATACAAAAAGTAAGAAAAAATAATATTTAAGGGGGGGCTCCCATACATGAAACTAAAACCAAAAATATTTTTTTTACTCAAACCTATGCGTGTGGGGTGTCTATGGATAGGGCTTTGAAAATGATGTTGAGGTTTCTAAAACCATTTTTTCCAAAAGTGTAAGGTTTGAGATATAGACGCTTCCAAAGTGGTAAAATGAGCGTCCCCCCCCCCCATCTAACTTTTGAACTGAGAAAGTGAAAATTTTGAAAAAAATATATGATGTAGATCTCAACAAAAACTTGCAACAAAAATTGGTTTGAAGGAGATCGAACCAGTAGTTTTTGAGATATTGCACATTTTTATCAACCGCAAATATAAGGGTAGTTCTACTTTTAAAGTCCTTCATAAAATTAATGTGGTCCCCGTTGTAGCAAAGGTTAATACTAAATACAGAATGGTGGAAGTATTTTTTATTTTATTTAAATCAATTTAATAACTTGTATTTAGATAACCATAGTTAAAATTACTTTAAATTAATTTGAACGTTATTATAAAAATGGAGTTAAACTTTTGTTACAACGTTAAAACGGCATGTCCCCATTAGGTATTGCTTGGAACTTTTACTTTTATTATGAAAATAATTTATTGAAGTCAAACAAATAAATAAATACATGGAGAGATAAATTGGTAAGCCTGGTAACGAGATAGTTTAATTTAATTTATCTGTAAAAGTTTTTTATTATTGCCGTGACGACAGATTGTCCCGAAAATTCGAGTATCCATCGTCACGACGGCCAAATATTACGTAAAGTTTAAAAAAAAAAGTGAATGTGTTAAATTTTTGAGTGAAACGAAACGCCAAAGACCATAGAGCATAGAGCGAAACTCAAATCAAGTGATTGACATTGACAGCTTGTCACTTCTTTTACATCAAGGAAGAAGACCGGTGGCGTGTGTTTTTTGAAGTTATCCTTAGTCACAGCGTTTTTTGGTATGTATTTCATGAATTTTTAATCGTTTTAGCTTTTATATGATTTATATATATGCAGTCTTTACGGTAAAGTATTTTTTTTTATCCCAGTGTTCGGTATTCACGATTTGTAATAATCTTATTCAAAAATTGTATACTTCGTCACACGTATCCTTCGGCACAGGTAGAATGTGACGATGGAGACATGAAAGTGACGAAGGTTACTTATAAGGAAGATTTCATTTATAGGACGCTACATGTAAGTTTTTCTTTCTATTCTTTTCTGAAATAAATACCTATAAGCCATGCCGTTGTCAGCAGCTTGTAGGGGTATACATTATCTCGTGTCAGCAATAATGCCACAACGCGGTGCACGCGCGACGATCGAGTCAGTCGACTTCAGCTCGTTCCCACGTCCCGACATATATTTATTTCGGCCCGTATAACCTCAAAATTGTAATGTGTTAATCTGTGACAATAAACCCGAATATTCGTGAACTGCCAAACTGTGTTTATATCATCTCCCGTGAGTCAAGATAACCTTCTGATATCAACCACCTGTAACGGAGCGCATACCTACGTGTGATACGTCACGCCACTGACGTCACACCACTGGCAGCACGACCGCACACTATAGGTAAATACTTATATGGATTCGTATAACCAACAAATATACAAGCTGAAAGGCAACGTCGTTGCAGGTTGAAAAAAAAGCAAGACAAGGAAAAATATGAAGAATATTTACAGAAGGCAAGAGATCGCTATCATAAAAACAAAACGCTAGTGAAAGATATGAATGACAGAGAAAAAAGATTGGCGAACAGAAATTGGAAAATAAAACAAAAAAAGTACAGAGATAAACAAAAGGAACAGGAAAAAACGTTAGAAGCTTATACTCCACCACCATCACCGCCAGCCTCGCCTATCGTAAGTAGCGGAAGAAAAAAAGTAAGACGAGATAGAAGTAAACTATATCGAGAAAATTTAAAGCTACAAACTGAAAATGACAAATGGAGACGAAAGTATGAAAAGTACAAAAAAAACTACAAAGGACTCAAGCAAAGTTTGAAGAATATAATGTTCTTTGCAACAGTATTAAAGAAAGTTACAAGAACTTAAAATGCCGAAAAGATAGAAGAGTACTTAAAGAAACTGTAATGTCAGATAGAGTGAAGGAAGCGGGCCTTGAAAATGTAATAAGAATGGATGCACTGGGTATACGCTACAACAAACAACAGAGAATTAAGGCAGTTGATAGGAAATTGAGAAGAATGATTGTAAACTTCTACATTCGTGACGACAATAGTCGTGCAACTGCAGGTAAGAAAGAGACCGTAACAAAAAATAAGGTTAAAAAACAGAAAAGGTTTCTCTTGAATACAGTTAGCAATTTGTACCGTCTCTTTAGAAAAGAATGCAGCGTACCTTGTTCATTAGCTTACTTTGTAAAAATGAGACCATTCTATGTCATGTTTCCATCAGTAAATGCAAGAGATACGTGTTTGTGTAAGAAACACACAAATATTCAGTTCAAAGCAACGGCTATAAGAAAAAAAGGTGCTATCAACACTAATAATTTGAATAATTTGCTGGAATCTGTTGTGTGTAATGTGAACCAAAAACAGTGTATGGTTGGAAACTGTAGACAATGTAAAAAAAACAAAGTTGTTGATTTAGAAAACATTAATCCAGAAGAAAATGTGTCATGGTGGGAGTGGATACGTAAGACAGAAGATTTTACTACGGCAAATGGTACTCGAAAAGTTATAAAGAATGTTAAAGAATTACAGACTGGAAAATTATATGACTTAATTAATAATTTTGAAAAGGACTTTACGGATTTTAAGAAACATGTTTTTAACGTTTACACACAACATAAAGCCTATCGAAAATGCATTCACTCACACTCAATCTCACGCCTAACAGTGTTGCTATTCATATGGATTTTAGCGAGAATTATAATTGCAAGCATAGTGAAGAAATCCAAGCTCATCACTTTGGAGGCTCACGTAATCAGCTAACACTATACACTGTTGTTTTGTACGCAAAGCCAGAACGAACCGAGACGAATGAAACAGTTTCCTTTTGTACGGTGTCTTCTAGCCTAGCTCATGGTCCTGCAGCAATCTGGGCACATACAGACCCAATTTTAAAATATGTGCAAGAAAAATACCCCAATGTCGAAACCATACATTTCTTCTCTGACGGCCCGTGTACGCAGTACAGACAGAAGCAAAACTTTTATTTGATGTCAACAAAGTTTTTCGATTTTGGATTTAAACATATGACATGGTCATATTTTGAATCTGGGCACGGCAAGGGTGCCGCTGACGGGATTGGAGGCCTCATTAAAAGAACAGCCGATAGGCTAGTTGCTCATGGACGTGATGTAGTAAATCTGACTCAATTTTACGATCTATTGAAAGACGCAACATCCGTAAAGATGTTTGTAATCAGTCATGACCAAATAGATCAAGTATCTAGGGAGATACCAGCTACATTACAACCAGTTCCAGGCACGATGCGTTTACATCACATATCGTCTAATTCTCGTGGAGAAATGACTTATAGCGAGCAGAGCTGCTTATGTAGTAATGGAGAGATTTTCGGGTTTTGTTTATGTGTTCCTAATAAATCGCACAAATTTCTCATCGCCCAAGAAGCCCAGAACATTGAAAATGCTGCAACACACACTATGGAGACTGCACCTTTAAATAACTCTGAAACTGATTTCGTGGAGGGTGGTTCTACTACTATTACAAACATATCAAGTGGAAGAACAGGACAAATATTTAACAGAGTTTATTATGACTCCAGCGATAGTTCAGACGAGGAACCATTGGCTACTTTACGCGAAAGGAACACAAAAAATTGTAATAGTAGTGGAACCAGCCTAGATAAAACTACTATCCACCCCAGAAACTTATCTATCGGGACTTATGTTGTAATAAAAATTTTGAGCGAAAAACGAAAGCAGTACAATTATGTAGGATTGATAGACAGTGAGTTTGATGATTTCGAAGCCAAAGTTATATTTTTAAGATGTTTAGATGAAACAAAGACCTTATTTCGTTTAGATAAAAGTGATGTATCTTTTGTGCACTTAGATGACATGCTAAGAATACTAGAAAAACCTCAAGTTATCAAAAAAGGTACGAGAGTTTTGTATTCCTTTAGTAAATCAGTGGAGGAAGTTTTCGAAATGTAATTTTTCCATAAATGTTATTTGTTTAGTTTGTTAATGTAGGTTTTTGCTGATTTTCCTTTCATATGAAAGTTTTTATTTTAGTAATAAGCAAGTTTTGCCTGTGATTAATGAAAAAAGAAGCTAAAAATCTCATTAGTTTTAAGTTATAATTGTTTGTTAGTCTACTTCGTCACATTTACGTCTCCTTCGTAACAATAAGTTTGATTTTGTCCCCGTATAAATATTGTTGTTAAAAACAAAAAATTGTTGCGTTAAGTCCTTTTTGCTACTCATTTTATGTCGTGTAATACTTGTTGTTAAGTATGTAATAAGGCTCTTTCTAATATTTTTTTGCAAAAGTGAAACAAAATAATTGGTACGAAGTTTGAAAGGAGTAAATGTGACGAAAGAGACAAATTTTAATTTTTGTACGGAATTATTACCTGATTTTATAGACCAAAATGTTTGAGACTGATTAAAGTTTAGATTTTATAATAATAAACACAAATAACCATTTAAAAATTCTTTTAATTTATGCAAGTTTTAAACAACTGAATTTCGTAACGAAGGAAACATTATTTTCCATCTGAATCTAGTAATCCGCAAAAAAATATAAATTTTAGTAAAAAACTGAGCTGCTGGTTAACAAATACCGAATCTATGGTAATTTTCCCACAGTTTAGTCACATGACATGTATGAAATAGCTCTATTCATTTTTTTCCATGGTTAAGACCTTAAAAGTAGAACTACCCATAACTTTGTCTTTCATACAAACACTATGAAAAACAAAGTTATTTTTGCTGTCACAATATATTGTGATGTTTTCGTGGAAGTAAGTGGTAAAGTAAACAAAGTAAGTGGACCCTGAATTCAGTTAAGGGTGGCACGGAACCCTCAGTGCGCGGGTCCGACACGCACTTAACCGGTTTTTTTGTTATGTACCAGCTGTACTTTTTTTTTCATCTTACTTTTTTTATATTTAACACCGGCTGTTAATTGTTCAGCCTACATCTTATTTTATTAAGCACCGGCTGTTAATTTTTTCAGCCTACTTCTTTTTGTTAAGTACCAGCTGTAATTTTGCTCAGTTTACTTTTTTTTTATTTTTATTTTTTCTGTTAAAGTACCAGCTGTAATTTTTGCTCATTTTACTTTTTATTTTTATTTTGCACCGGCTGTTAACTTTTCAGCCTAACATTTTTTTATCAAGCACCGGCTGTCAATTTTTTCAGCCTACTTTTTTTTGTATCAGCTACCTTATACCATAGGCATTACTTTAGTACGAACTGACAATTCCAGTATACATAAACATATTTTAACCATTAAGATATTTTTATTTTAATCTGCGCGTTGGTTAGTATTATCTTTCCCAATTTCGCATTGAGTACTACTGGTATTGTCAGTTTATTACTAACTGTTGTTGTTATTTAAAATTAGCAAATAAATAATAATAGGTTGGTAACTATCTGTAAACTTCTCATTAATACTTTTCAAACTACTGTATAATTTATTGCAAGCTACGGTACGTAAATATTTTATGGAAAAATATCTTAATACGACTACCTCCTTACTAGTTTGATCATTTTTAAGTTATAATACAATAACTAGTTCATTATTAATTACTATTACTGTCGGCAACTCAATGCAATGAAGTGGGTTTAAATCTCACGGTCCAATAGGCCGCCGGCGGCCGCGTAAACAAAAGACTGACAAAAGAATGCTGATAACCACATCCGTTGTGAATTGCCGAATATTATTTAATTTCAAAATAATACGAATCATTACCATACGTAGGTACTATGGTTAGATTTACGTTTTGTTACAAGGCAGAAAGTAGCTTATTTACAACTATTTTAAATTTTATCAATTTCACGAGCAATATACGGCGTCGCTTATTAATTATTGTACCCAAATTTTCTTTTATTATCACCAATCTTGTATCTGTATAAAATATGCGCCAGACAACACACCAATTATCTTGCTTCGAAGCAAGGAATTATTCTCCGTGTTACGAAGTACCAGACAAGACGTAGGCGCCTCCCATAACGACCTAAATACATGCATGAATCTATGCATATCATGCATGGCTTTGGTACTAATACTCGTACCCATCACGCAAACATTTGCCTATTGCAGGATTCGAACCTGCTTCTATTGGTTCAGTTGTCAGCGCCAATCACTACTTCACAAAACATGTCGCTGTCGTCCAACTACAGATTTACTACTGTTAGCAATCGTTGAAATAAAACCATTGAGTTTATTATGAGTGTTCGATTTAATCGCCTCATTCGGTTATTTGTGACGAATGGACTGACAACTTGGCTGTATGGGCGAAGGCCATAGCCAAAACTGGAAAAAGAGTAAAAATGACAGATAAGTATTGACATATGTTTGACAGTTCTGATCTATGTAAAACAGTGTAAAATGGAGGGAAGAATGTGTAAGAGAAATAAATAGTGTTGAAGCCTTTACTGACGAGTTTCTATTATTTCAGAAGCGCGAAGCGTACCTACGAAGCCCAACAAAGTGATTGAGTGGATAGATAATCCAAATCGAAAGCAGCTAATTTGAAAGTTGAGTATCAGTCCAGATTTTGGTGAGTTACCTACTTTTACTTTATTTTCCTCGAAGAAAAGCTTACAGTTTGGTTTTATTTGTTATTGATTGATGCATTGATATGCATTAATGATTACCAAGATTGGTATGAGACATGAGACCGATTATGATTATAACAAGCGAGTTTTAGTTTTACTGAGGAACTGAGTTCTTCAAGACAAAATTTTGTTTATTTAAAACATGAAAGCTAACGATTGAGTATCATTATATGGTATTGTGTTGATAGATTGTTATGTTGAAGTCATGGTATCTTTTATTTTGATTTGACTGTAATCATTTTCGTACATTCAAAATATTCTCAATGATGCTTCAATTTAATGATTATTCATTACTAATCTACAAGATTACTAGATCAAGACATTGATGTAGCTTATTTAGGGAAAAGAATGCAGAATACCTTAATAAATCTGGCCAGGTAATGCATAAATTGCTTTGAAAAGGATGGTGACCTGCGATAAGTGCATATGAATAAAAAAAAACAGAATTTATATGAAAAACAACTCAGGAACTGATTTGGGAGAGTAAAGCCATGAAAGTTCTTTAATTAACAGCATCAATATTTCTATTCCTATAGATGAAGTATAGTAAAGATGAGTAGAGAATGGTCTGCTAGCAAACATGTCAAAAATTTAAAATGTTTACATCACAAAATACAATAATGATGTTTAGTCCAGAGCATGTTTTAAGGTCAAATTACAATGAATAATGTTACAACACTGCTAGAAAATTTAAGCGTTATTTTCAATATTGATGAATGGATTTGAGTATCGGACTCACAAATTACTGCATTATCCTTTAGTCTTGAATCTATAGATCTTGTGATGATATGATCTTATGATGTGAATGATTTTTAAGGGTATGTGAAATACCTTTCCTGTGTCTAGGTAATGACCACATTTTTCTTGTCAATAAATATCAATGACAAAAGAATGTTGGTTCATAATTTCTGTTAATTATTAGACCTGTAATAGGAGCAGGAAAATAAGTTAATTACAGAAAATTTTGGCACCTATTCATCAAAAGTTTTGTTTATTTTCCATTACTTTGATGACACAAAGTGAAGATACATCATTGCATGATTAAGGTCTGATGAAAAAGAAAGTCTTAT
>OY757262.1:11027134-11060825 GCA_963584085.1 Pyrausta aurata | reverse complement strand
CTTGGGTCATAAGTCATAAGTCATAAGTCATTTATTCCATTGTTAACAAAATACATTGTGTTGGAAATTAATTTAAGATTTAAAAATAGTATGTAACTAATTAATAACATTAAAATTCAAGCAATAACTTCTCAATCAAAATATCCACATCAAAATAATAAAATTACAAATAAAAACCTATGTCAAATTAATAAACATACCATTCTAATATATTATGTCAAAATCATGAAATTACATTATCAAAGCATGTCAAAGGTTAAAAATTGAAATAAAGAAAATGTCAATTATTCAAAAAATATTATCAAAAGTCCAATATTATTATTTCTTACAATTCGAATTGGAATTAACATATTCTTCTACACTGACACTGTAGACACTGCTCGATTTCTGGGCCTACACTTTGACAGAAGGCTAGACTGGAAACATCACATAGACCAATTGACAAAAAAAATAAGTTCTGCAGCATTCGCACTTTATAGACTTTCGAAAACTGTGAATATTGAGGCATTACTGACGGCTTATCACGGGCTAGCTGAATCATTACTTAGATATGGTATCATATTTTGGGGCAATTCGACCAACAATAAAATAGCATTCAGGAGTCAAAAGCGATGCATAAGAAGTATGTTTGGCCTGCAAACTACAGACAGTTGCAAGCCATATTTCATAAGACACAAAATTTTGACTCTTCCGTCGTTATACATTTTAGAAGTAGCTGTTTTTGTCAAATGTAATCCTGATTTGTTTTCCCGTTTATCCGATACTGTCATACGCAATCGACGAAATGGTGATAGACTGTGCCTATGCACTTCGAAAACATTGTTATTAAAAAAAAGCGTTGTAAGTATGGCACCTAAAATCTTCAATAAAATCCCTAATGAATATAAAATACTATCTACAGAGCAATTCAAATTTAAATTTAAAAGATTCCTAGTTGATAAGTGTTACTATAATATAAATGACTTTCTAGAAGATAAATTTTTACAATTAGAATTGATTAATATCTATTGTTATTACTGACTTAGTTACTATAATATATTATTTGCCCAAATTTAGTACTAAAATTGACATTATATATTTACATGCCGAATTTCGGTAAAACATGTTGATATCAATGAAAAGTTTATAACATCTCTGCTACTGTGTTTGTAAAAACTATGTACTGTACACATGTTTAAGTAAATAAATATATCTCTTATCTCTCTTATCTCTTATCACTATAAAAACAATTTTCCAGAAGATACGCCCTCAATCTGCTTTTAAATTGGATCACATTAGTAATGCATTTTAGATCAATTGGCAATTTATTAAATAGTCTGACCGCTTGATATCTTGCACAATGTTTAACTATTTGTAAGTTAGGCTGTATCAGGTTCGCAATATCTTTTCGCCTAGTGTTATGACGCTTCACCCTTTCTTCCATGGTTTCATATCTATCTAAATTTTTAACAAGGTCCGTGAGAAGAACTAGAATGTACAGACATGGCGCTGTAAGTATTTTTAGGTTTCGAAAGTGTTCTCGGCATGACTGTCTTTGGGATATGCGCACCATTGTTCTTATTGCTCTCTTTTGTATAATAAATGCCTTCTTAAGATTATAGCCATAACTATTTCCCCAAAATGTAATGCTATATCTTAGACGAGATTCTACTAAAGCATAATATACCATTTTTAGTTGTTTCACTGTTAGCTCCTCTCTCAAGCTTCGCAATGCATAACATGAAGAGGATATTTTCTTTTCTATGGAATTTACTTCTTGTTTCCAATTAAGAAGAGAATCTATGTGAATGCCCAAAAATTTTACCGATTCTACAGTAGAAATACAGCCATTATTTAATTTAATATCCAAGGCATCTCTTGAACTCGCAGTAGTTTTAAAAAGGATGGCTCTGGTTTTCTGGGTTTAGTTTAAGACTAGCGGTCGCCCGCGGCTCCGCCCGCGTGGATGTCGGTTACCGCTGCAAAAAGCCTACCCAGGAAAGACACGGTCAGCAAACAAATGATTCCCATGTCAATTCACAGACACCGGAACTAACTTCGACGAAGCAGTCACCATCCGCAGGCTGAACAGATTTTCTTTCTGTGGGTGTTAGTTGTTAAGTGCCGGAGTGCAACCCGTTGTTTTAGGATAGAAAACTTAAGCTATTATTGTAGAGCTTCTCTATACACAACATTTGACGTTACATTATTTTCTGGTAACAAAATATACTGATGCTCGGGAGCCCCGACCCCATGCGTAAAACATTCTTTTCGTAAATAAATTCCTACTAATTTGAATGTTTGGCCCAGTGATTTGTTTATCGTGAGTGCGAAAGAAATTTTTACTGAAAATCGCGCCGCGCGGGTACCTTACTCATAGATCTAAACTCCCCCTCCCACACGCTCACCGGGCCTTGGTAAAGCCTACTTCGCAACGGGCCGGCCGTGCAGCAGAAATCGTAATATGTATTTTAATATCGCTATAACTTCAGAACCAAACGTCCAATTTAATATCGCTATAACTGCAGAACCAAACGTCCAATTTTAATCATTTACAGACCAAATATTATTTACATTAACTGTACTTAGTGATGAAATAATTAATTTTGATAAGGATTAATAGCATGAGTAAAAAAAACGCGTTTAAATGTAGTCCAAAAAATAATCAAGATTTTTCAATAAAAAAAATGGTTCTTGTGCCTCATCCGACATAGATAGGTATAGTATGTCGAGGACTTTTTTGTAGATATTTATAAGATCTACAATTACTTAGAACATTTTATGGTTCTATCTTTAATAGTTTAGGCAGGGTACGCAAAATAAGTAACTGTTTTGGTTGATTTTTTACACCTTGTGTCCGAAAAACCCAAATATCTTACGGCACCCTATTTTTGTTCAAAATTAAATATATCTTATATTCCTCGTGGATAATGTAGCTTTCGAATGGTGAAAGAATTTTCAAAATCGGTCCAGTAGTTTATGAGCCTATTCATTACAATCAAACAAACAAACAAACAAACAAAGTTTTCCTCTTTATAATATTAGTGTAGATTACTCGTGGATAATGTAGCTTTCGAATGGTGAAAGAATTTTCAAAATCGGTCCAGTAGTTTATGAGCCAATTATAGAAGCGACAGCCAGAGGATCGAAAAGAAACCGAAACGACTTTAGAAAACTAATTTATTTTAAAATAAAAGATTACAATTAAAAGTACATTAGAGAGTAATTGACCCGATCGATGTTAGATACGAAGTGCGGGACGAAGACCCGAGGCTCGGTGGTGCGGTCACTTGGTCACGTTGAAAGTGCACGAGCGCGGAGTCAGCGTTTCCGTAGTATTGCAATATTTCAGTGTTCTAGTTTGGAGTTCGACATCGGCGATATTCTTATGAGCGAATGCGTAATTCCTCCACCCTCAGAGCAGCAACTATTTGAGAACTTTGAGCGAGAAAGTTGCTGGTAGTTGGCTGCTTCCATGGTTTTCTTCTTTTTCTATGTCAGGTTGATTTGTGCCATTATTAGAATCATAAGTATCGGGCTTCGCGTTATCTGCGTCGCGAGAACGTCTGCACGTGAGTATCTCGTAGCGTCGGAGCATGACTACGAGGATGAGTACAGTTGTACCGATTAGCACGCCGTAGAAAGGTATCGTAGTATGATATAGTGTTTCAGTTAATGGAGAGTTGATTTGCACGGGCGTTTGAATTGCTATCCTATCTTGGATTCTGTGAAGACTTCGCAAATCAATTGAGTTCAGATTGATGTGAGACGAATCTGTGTCTTGTATCTCGATATTCGGTATCTTGATTATCTTGAGAGGCTGACCTTTTATCTCATCATTATCATTGACTATAGTGAATTCGGGTGTGCGTAGATAGCAGTTGACAGGGATTGTAGCGAGATAGCTTCCTTGTAGCTGAGTGTAGTCTTCTCGACCGCAGGTGAGATGAATCTTGGTTAGGTGTGGTAGCGAGATGACATAGTGGAGGTCATCTAGCTTTTCCATTGCTTCTTTGTTCACGGTGACGTTGGTTAGTTTGCAGATCTTCTCAAGAGATTGCCGCGTGATGAGATGCTGGATTCAGTCAGGTACGGTGCGTACTTGATGTTTGACGTCTTCTTTACAGAGATAGCCGTTAGATAACTTCGGGCATTCTGCCTCTATGTACACGAATGCATTCTCGTTTGTGGCAATGAAAGGATAGGAAGGAATAAGGGCTTGATGATATTTATTGGGTGCAATGGAAAGTTTAAATAGGTCATAGGATGTCTTTTCAACTATCGAAAACATGAAAACTAAAACTATCTCTTTATCTATAAAATAAAAAGCGGGCTTTATAAGATCATAAAATTCCCGTAATTCTACATCTAAGATACTATCTCTACCATAGATTTTTCTTAATTTAACTAACATATTACTTAAAATTTCTATTTTTAGCATTGAATGATGTGTGCTCGATGCACGAATAAATGCTAATGAATTCTCTAATCTAATTAACTCATCTGATAAATCATCTACATTTTCACCAATAATAGCTAACAACTGAGCAAACTTTGCAAATTTAGTTAAACTGTCTGCGTTCTGACTATTTTTATCCATTATTAACGGTAAAGTATTATTGATAATTCGCTGATTCTCAATTAAATTAGATATGATCTCAAAATGTTTCGTCATCCATTCTTTACTGTAACTTATATGATTATTTAATTCGAATGAAATCTTATTTTCGTTATTATAAAGGGTTTGAATAGCGTTATTATATCTAACAGCGTCCGATTGATCTAACGAAACCGTCGATGAGACCTCGTTTAGTTCTGCTAGGCTCTAAGCTATGTAACTGTTCTAATGCACTGTCTAATTTAATATTTAAATGGTTAATTTGGAGTTCGTATAAATGATAAGTTTCGTTAGGAAGAATTGTCTTGTATGTCAGTACTTGTGTCTGTAATTCTGAGATTTTATCTTCGATATCATTTAATTGAATGCGTTGTAAAAAGGAATGGAAATGCGTTATGAGTCTAGTCGGTCCTAGCTTAAAGGGTAAAAGTCCGGGTCCATCATCTAAACTTTCAAGTCTTATCTCCTGGGCTGTTGTTCTCAGGATCAGTAGCAGCAGAATCCTGCAACAATTTAGCATGCTTTGGAATTCTTTTTAGTCTAGACTTTGCTATGGGTCCACGCTTTTTGGAAACATACATGTGTATCGGTAAGTCGGCTAGTACTTTGTCTTGGGTATATCTAGGCGCTACTTTCTGCCTGCTGGCTAAAGGATTTTTAAAAAAAATCTGCTGTTCCGGGATGTAATCTATTTCCGGTTCACGGGACTTATTCCTGTTCTCTATCAAGGCGGTTCTATTAGCTAAGGATGTTTCATTGATCAAGTCATAAACTATTTTTATTCGTTCTTTGTGGTTAACGAGGTATTGTTGTAACAAATGAGGAACGGGATCTATATCAATAGGATCTCTAGGATCAAAGTGTCCTGTAATTAAGTCGAAAGGTTTGCATTTATTGAAACTATGGATAGAACTATTGTACGCTATAATTGCATAGGGCATAAGGTTGACTACAGGTTCGCCTTTGTTGCGTAATTTTAATATACGAAGGTGTTCGAGTATAGTAGAATGAAAACGTTCTATGTTACCGTTGGCGTTTGGCGAGTGAGCTAAGGTTTTATGATGATTTATCTTATGTAATCGAACAAATTCGGCAAATAACTGATTAGTAAACTCGGTTCCGTTGTCTGTGACTATGGTAAATGGGAAACCATGATGTGTGGAGAACTGTATTAAAGCTTGAATGATGCTGATGGCTGTACCGTCTCTCAGATGGTATGCCTGACCGTACTTGGAAAACACATCTATAAATGTCAAATACTTTTCATTTTCAGCTGTAAATGAGTCTAAATGAATCGTTTCAAAAGGTCTCGTTGCTGGGGGTACAATGTTAAACTGCTGCCGAATAGGATTCCTATCGTATTTCGCTTGTCCACATATAGAACATTCACCGATAAATTTGGCGATGTGCTCTTTCATTTTAGGCCAAAAGTATTTATTTGACAGGGCTAAGTAACATTCGGTAATACCTCTATGGTTGGTTTTACCGTCATGGTAATTACGAATGATCTCCTGCTGTTTAAGATAATCTTTAACGTTTTCTAATTCAAATTTAGAGAGGACGAGATTCATAGATGAACTCTTAAATTTATCTTGAATGATGGGTATTACTGAGTACATAGCGAGAGGTGGATTTATAAGTAATGCAGTTTTAACCTTGGGATTAACATATTCCTTAATTGCGTTCACAATGTCGGTTTCCAAGCTCGATTCCCTAGCTTGCAATGAAATACGAGTATGGGTGTCGAATGGCTTTGTTACAACGGGTCGTCTTTTAATGTCGCCTACGATAGTGATGTGCAACTGTCGATGAAATCTATTTATAGGTTCATCGGTAATAGGGACTTCAAGTATCGGGTGTTCATGACTAGTGTGTGCTGTTAAAGTGTCTGATCCAGATAAAGATGCTGGCTTTTCAGAGGGGTTTGCAACTAAAGAGCTTATCTCCTCGTTATTTATCTCGATTCTAGACAGAGCGTCGGCATTGGTGTTACTTCTGCCTTTCTTATAAATCACAGTAAAATCATATTCACTTAACTTTAATCTCCATCTAGTTAGTCTCGAGTTCGGTTCCTTTAGATTCATTATCCATTGAAGAGGTCGGTGGTCAGTTAATATTTTAAACTTACGTCCAAATAGGTAAGGTCGGAAATACTTAGTCGCCCATACTGCCGTCCACAAACTATAATGCCGTTAAGTGCAAAAACCACATTTCGAGAAAAACGGGGTTAAAGGTGGGAAACGGAAAAAAAATCGCTGTTTCAAAAGTATATGAGTAATTTGTAACTTTAATATACCATCAGATAGGTATTTTTAAGAACTATAGATCACAAAAACTCACACAACGCTACGTATTATAGGTTCTGAAATATTCTAATTTTATCGTTTTAGTTTAGTATCAAATAAAAAATAATTCATAATAAACACAACATAAACGCCGCTACAGCTACCTTAACGGCATTTAAGTGTTGGATCTTTAATAATTTTGATAAATTTGTAAAACGAGCTTCTAACTAATAATTCTACTAAACTTTAATGCCGTTAAATAGTGTAACGGCGTTTTACCTCGGTAATACTTTTTTATTTTTTGACGAGACATTACTTGCCTATAATGCAGCTAATGTCAGTTAACGTCATTTTAGTCTCGTATTAGCGCGTAAATTATGCAGTCTTTGGTACGCCTATTTGATTTGTGTAAAATACAAGACTAAAATGCAGCTAAAAACAAAACCTTTAACCATAACGGCATTTAAGCTAGGCATAAGTTACTTGAAAATCTAGAAAATACAGAAAAATGTATTTATTTCAAAAATAATAAAACCATTTTTAGTATAGAAAATCGAAATTTAAATAAAAAATATATGTATATTTGCATTTTTGTGCCTCGTGGCAATCAATTCCAATGACTTTTTATCATAATTTTGTTATTTTAGCAGATTTTTAATTTTTTGCTATTCCTTATAACAAAAGAGAAGTAACTGGCAATAATCAATAAATGTTTCTTACAGCGTTAAGAAAATACTTGCGTAGATTCTTATAAAAGACAATACAAAATTAAATATTTTCCTTTTTCATGTCGTGTTGAAATCAATTACAAACGACTATGTATTTATTTTAATTCCTAAATTTAGTAGTTTAACTTTCAACTATTGATAAAAACACAGTTAACGGAAACATTTGGCGAAGTGGCTTAATCCATAGGTATGTGGACCTATAAATTATATTAGCTGAATGGCAAACAAAACACCGTCTTGAACCTGAGTAATACACACCGTGTTTTATGTAACGTGCCAAGCTGGTGGGCGGTAATAGGTCACAATTTTTAGTATTCAAGTAGTCTAATAATGTACTTTTCTGATAACAATAAAAGTTTTTCTTCTGCCCCATCCCGCAACCTAAGTCCCCTCTACCTGCCCCACGTGATTATCCTCCTTTCTAATAAGCCTTATTCTTCTTGTTGTCTCCGTTCAGAGTGGCAGGCTACCGTCAGACGGCGCTGAAAACTCTGTCAATTTTCTTAATATTTCTCTTCGCAATTGAGCTAAAATGAATTTGGCAGTTCAGCGGAATTGCAAACGCATTAGGACAAAAATACATTAACTGATTTTTCTCATTAATATTCTCTGTTGGTTGTAGCTATCTCGGAGACGTGGCTAATTCTCGGATCACGCTTTCACGTCTCGAGTTACCCATGCCTCCGTGACAATAGAAACGATAGAGACGCTGGTAGCACCTTACTAGTAAGGCGCGCTCTTTCCTACTCTCAACTTTTTCTTCCTTTATATAGTAAAGATAAATAATGTCGTGGCTGTGAGAACTTCATACATTGATATTCTATCTGTATATATTTCTTACCCTTCTTCTTGCTTTCCAAACGAGTTCCAAAGTTCTGTCATTTTGTCTGTTCCTCCTTCAGTATTTGTGGTGAATGATTCGACCGCACACCTCGCCTATGGGGGTTGCTACTTCCCGGATCCTCCTGGATTAATTCTTTTAGATCTTTTGGGTTTGCTAAATTTGTGTATTTTGGACAAGGGTAGTCCAACAACATGGGTATCTTCTTTTCAAAACCCAGCCTTTGCTGTCGATATGTCTCTCTGCCCCCCAAATTTAACATCACTGCTTTCTTAAAAGAGCATTTGGTGCCCCAGATCCATCCCCGCCGACTAACTCTTGTATTCCACTATACCACTTTTGAAATACTCACTAAAAAAGCTGGACTGGGCCTCGTTTACTACCTTTGTTGATGAAAGATTAAACTCACTACCAAACATTAACACTTCTAACTCACTCTGTGCTTACTCCTATTCTGTGTCTTAAACTCGTCAGCAGATTCTAGTAGCCAAAAAAAAAACATTTGTAAAAAAAAACCTCCCCGGTAGAATGCTGAGGGTACAGACACTGTTCGAAAAAGCAAGTAGGCAAAAAAGGAGTAACAGAGATATATCCATGAAGTATTACGTCCTTTACCAAAAAAACGGCACAGGTTAGACGACTTTTCTCTAAGAAAAAAAGAAAGACTAGAGAAAGGTTTGCGAAAGCATGTCTCTACTCACGCTATCCAGAATAGTTTAAAAACAAATCAAAAAGTTTCGTCAGTTAGTTATCGCAACAAATCCACCTGCAAATGACCCATCAACTTGGATCCACGCCTTTGCAGACAAATTCATCCCACCCTTTGTCCCGTTCACAGACTGCTCCTTCTTCAATGTATGAATACCCAATTCAACGTTTTGCACATAACCGCATTATAGCTTAGGAATGTAGGATAACGGCATTTAAGTCGTGTAAACTGTAAAAATCACGTAGCCTGTTTCATTTAATTAGCATTTATGGTCTACTCGCTACTGTTATTTTAATAAATACAGACACCTAATACAACGCTTAAATGCCGCTATTGGACTTTATCTGCGTTTTTGTCTTGTATTTTACATAAATTTTTAATAACGGCATTATACTGTTGTAATTTTTAAAAATTATCTGTGCTATTACAAGTTAAAATCCCTTAGCCGCGTTTTAGCTAAGTAATTGGTTGTAACTGCATTTTAGCTCTGTAATTTCGCTAAGGCAAAGCAGTTAACGGCATTCTTATTTTTTGTATCTCAGGAACTAAGATTTTTTTCTGATCCAGATAGTATTAAAAAGTCAATTTTGTCCATTTGTCGGTTAACGACATTATAGCTTATGGACGGCAGCATACTATGGCTAACAATTCTTTTTCTATAGTGCTATAATTTATTTCACTATCATTGAGAGTGCGAGATGCGAATGAGATAGGCTTATCTGATCCTACGGGGCCTTGGGATAAAATAGCTCCGATAGCTAAATTGGATGCATCAGTGGTCAGAATAAATTCACGGGTAAAGTCGGGGTATTGTAGTATAGGGTCGTTAGTCAAGAGTTTTTTACACTTTTCAAATGCTTGTACGTAGTCTGAATCTAGGGTAATCTTTCTACCTTTTTTTAAACATTGTGTGAGAGGTTTAGTGATATGAGCGAAATCGGGAATGAATTTACGGTAATATCCAATGAGACCTAAGAACTGTTTGATTTGTTTGGTCGTCTGTGGAATAGGATATTTTTCTATAGCAGAAATCTTATCTGGATTAGGTTTTATACCATCTCTAGTGATGATATGGCCAAGGTAACTTGTCTCTAACTTTAGAAATTCAGACTTATCCATCTGGATCTTAAAGTTGGATTCACGTAACCGTTGGAAGACCTTTTCAAGGTTATTAATGCTCTCCTGCAGTGAAGATCCAAAAACTACGATATCATCTAAATAAACAAGGCATATTTCGTTTTGAAGGCCTTTTAGGACGTTATCCATAACTCTTTGGAACGTAGAAGGTGAGTTTTTAAGACCCATAGGCATACGCAAAAATTCGTAATGCCCATGCTCCACATTGAAGGCTGTTTTCGAAATATCAGGCTCATTCATTTCGACTTGGTAAAAACCTGATGCAAGATCAAGAGTGGTGAAGTACATGCATTTGCCAAGCTTGTCAAGGACGTCGGTGATATTCGGGATTGGGTATTTGTCGTCTATAGTCTTGTCATTCAATTTACGAAAGTCTACTACTATACGCCACTTTTTTTTACCGGATGCATCAGACTTTTTGGGCACTACCCATATGGGTGAGCTCCAAGCTGACGTTGAAGGTCTAATTATTCCTTGTTCTAGCATCTTATTAATCTGATCGCGGACTTCTTGTCGGTGGACGT
The DNA here is from genome assembly GCA_963584085.1 of Pyrausta aurata. Lineage (NCBI taxonomy): Eukaryota > Metazoa > Arthropoda > Insecta > Lepidoptera > Crambidae > Pyrausta > Pyrausta aurata. Next base: position 11,050,004 of record OY757262.1, on the reverse strand, counting down.
ACGGATAGCGGTAACTCTTAGTATAGATTGGAACTTCGTCTGTCGTTTTAATATTGTGCTTAATTTGGTTAGTAAAAGTGAGCGGTTCACCGTCTAAATAAAATACATCGGCGTAACGCGAGCATAAAGTCTCTATGTTAGCTTTTTCCTCGGCGTTCATATGATCCGTCCTAAGGCGCGAAATGACGTCGCGTCCACGTGACGTAGGCACGGCCTCGGTGCGCATGCACTCGATATTAAAAACTTGCGCTTGCGCTGGATGGTCTAGCGAAAATATTACATCGTTATTTGTGGGGTTAGTTATTTCTAGGATTCCACGGTTGTTTTTAACAGTTGTAATGCACTCTGATATAAGGCAGTTACAGATGACTTGCTCTTCAACTACGACGTCGCCGTCCGGGGCATTGATTGGAATACGAACTATCTTAGAGGTGTTGGCTGGGATGATGTCTTCATAGAGATTGACATTACGCGAGTTGTACATCTTAATGGGATTAACTGCAGACTGCGTTGAAAGGGTTTGATCTTTAAGATCGATTCTCGCTTCCCATTTAGTGAGTAAGTCTAGGCCTATTAGACCATCGAAATAATCATGGAATCGGTATACAAAGAATTTGATCTCATCTGAGCTATTAAATTCTGAAAAACACGGTAGTGTTACAGAATAGTCATTGCGGCTGGTTGCATGAACATTAGTGACTTCAAATGGATCGTAATTTAATGGAAAGTTATAAAAGTATTTCTCAACACATTCAGGACTTAAAAACGATTGATTAGCGCCGGTGTCTATTAATAACTTGAGCGGCGGATTTGAAATCTGAATGTAAGGGAGTTGCCGTTGCGTTTGTAAATTCAACTCTATTTTAACTTGTCTGACGATCGAACTATCTGAAAATCCTGCTCTGTGGAATTAGATGCTTGTGGCTCGTCATTTGACTCCACTTTACTGACATCAGGGGACTCGTAAAACTGAACTCTATTGTCATGGTCATAAGACATGTCGTAATAGTTATAGTCTGTTAAATCATTGTAATACTCGTTATCATAGTAATAGTCTGAGTAATATGCGTCATCGTATGCGCATTCATTCAAATTTACTTCGCGGGATTTAAAATAATTACTTGGCGGGGGATTGCCGAATCTACGCCAATCGTGCCCAGATACAGTTGGCGGCAAAGTCCTAGGTGTAAATTGCTGCACTCCGCTCATTGGCTTTGGAGGCGGCTGAAACTGAGGCTGAGGCCTTGGTGGTAATCTGAATGTATTACTTTGGGGATTATATCTCGGGGGTGTTGCACTGAACATTCGCTGTGTGCGAGAGAAACGCGGCTGGGACTGAGCGTTAACTTGCGGGTTGAACTTAAAAGGTTGCGGTTGCATTGATAAGCGTAGCGGAGGCGGCGGCGGATTATAACGCGGCGCGGCCTGGCTATGTAAATTAGGCACACTGTTAAAGTTATTGAATTTTGGCATTGAGAAACCTATAGGTAAGGCAGGCGATGTGCGCATGCCTAGGTGATGCCTTGGCACACTATCGTTACGTTGTTGAAGGTACTGAATGTTAAATTCCTCCTGCACGTACTCCAGAGCTTTTTCGATGCTGTCTGGCCTCATACACCTTATTCGAGATCCAAGAGGTTCCTTTAGACCCCGAACAAAGGCTTGCATGGTCAATTTTTTATAAAGTGTTCGCTTAGCATCTATAGTGGTCTGAATCGTCTCATGCAATGTGACATAGGTCATTATAGTGCTAAAAAGGCATTGACAGTGATCATAAAATTCCTGCGGACTACTATTGCCTTGCGTCGCTAAAGAGAGGTCATTATATAGCGCTGTTTCATCTCGTTGATCAGAAAAATTATTCACAAGTACATTTCTAATATCTTTCCAATTATCTGGGATTCCATTTGAATTAATAATGGTAGCGGCAGGGCCTGTGATTTTGTTCAGGATGCCGTTTAAAAGACACAAATTACTTAATTCACTCTTAGGATCAGCTTTTAAATAGTCAGTACACAGTTTGTCGCAAATTTTAATAAATCGAGTTAACACATTTGGGTTCCCATCAAAATCAGGGACCAGGCGTAAGGCCTTGTGAATATTGTCTGGGTTGATTTCCATCTCTTCCGCAATGATTTCTAATCTATTTGAATCTAACAATTGCCAACGAGACTGCCGGTTTGATGCAGGCTCGTGGGACCCAGAGTTTCTTGGGTGAAAAATTGTGACTAAAATAAAGGACTAAGAATAGGACAGGATAAGAGCCACGAGAATGATTCAGGTGCACTTACTTGAGCATTTCGGCTTTTCCGTGTATCGATGTCTGGATACCCTCGGGCTGGCCTTCTGGTTCTGGATCCTCGAAGCGTGACTTGACAGCCACACGGGCGGCTCGTATGGAGATCTTCGTGATGAAGCGCGAAACCGACCGCGAGAATCCTACCGACTGCGCCAATTATAGAAGCGACAGCCAGAGGATCGAAAAGAAACCGAAACGACTTTAGAAAACTAATTTATTTTAAAATAAAAGATTACAATTAAAAGTACATTAGAGAGTAATTGACCCGATCGATGTTAGATACGAAGTGCGGGACGAAGACCCGAGGCTCGGTGGTGCGGTCACTTGGTCACGTTGAAAGTGCACGAGCGCGGAGTCAGCGTTTCCGTAGTATTGCAATATTTCAGTGTTCTAGTTTGGAGTTCGACATCGGCGATATTCTTATGAGCGAATGCGTAATTAGCCTATTCATTACAATCAAACAAACAAACAAACAAACAAAGTTTTGCTCTTTATAATATTAGTGTAGATTACTCGTGGATAATGTAGCTTTCGAATGGTGAAAGAATTTTCAAAATCGGTCCAGTAGTTTATGAGCCTATTCATTACAATCAATCAAACAAACAAACAAACAAAGTTTTGCTCTTTATAATATTAGTGTAGATTAGTGTAGATTATTAGTGTAGATAGTGTAGATTGGTTGATTTTTTACACCTTGTGTCCGAAAAACCCTAATATCTTACGGAACCCTATTTTTGTTCAAAATTAAATATATCCTATATTACTCGTGGATAATGTAGCTTTCGAATGGTGAAAGAATTTTCAAAATCGGTTCAGTAGTTTATGAGCCTATTCATTACAATCAAACAAACAAACAAACAAACAAAGTTTTCCTCTTTATAATATTAGTGTAGATTAAATATATCCTATATTACTCGTGGATGATGTAGCTTTCGAATGGTGAAAGAATTTTCAAAATCGGTCCAGTAGTTTATGAGCCTATTCATTACAATCAAACAAACAAACAAACAAACAAAGTTTTGCTCTTTATAATATTAGTGTAGATTACTCGTGGATAATGTAGCTTTCGAATGGTGAAAGAATTTTCAAAATCGGTCCAGTAGTTTATGAGCCTATTCATTACAATCAAACAAACAAACAAACAAACAAAGTTTTGCTCTTTATAATATTAGTGTAGATTAGTGTAGATTATTAGTGTAGATAGTGTAGATTGGTTGATTTTTTACACCTTGTGTCCGAAAAACCCTAATATCTTACGGAACCCTATTTTTGTTCAAAATTAAATATATCCTATATTACTCGTGGATAATGTAGCTTTCGAATGGTGAAAGAATTTTCAAAATCGGTCCAGTAGTTTATGAACCTATTCATTACAATCAAACAAACAAACAAACAAACAAAGTTTTCCTCTTTATAATATTAGTGTAGATTAAATATATCCTATATTACTCGTGGATGATGTAGCTTTCGAATGGTGAAAGAATTTTCAAAATCGGTCCAGTAGTTTATGAGCCTATTCATTACAATCAAACAAACAAACAAAGTTTTCCTCTTTATAATATTAGTGTAGATTGGTTGATTTTTTACACCTTGTGTCCGAAAAACCCTAATATCTTACAGAACCCTATTTTTGTTCAAAATTAAATATATCCTATATTACTCGTGGATAATGTAGCTTTCGAATGGTGAAAGAATTTTCAAAATCGGTCCAGTAGTTTATGAGCCTATTCATTACAATCAAACAAACAAACAAACAAACAAAGTTTTCCTCTTTATAATATTAGTGTAGATTATTTGCCTTGAACCACTGAGCAAAAGCTTCCAAGACGCAGTTAACTTTGTTATTAAGATCATGAATGTTTTGTGCATTTACAACAGCATTCGTATCGTCAGCATACACTACAAGTTCAGTATCTGGTATAGAGTTGTACATAAAAGGAATTAAGTCGTTAATAAAAATTATAAACAAAATAGGTCCTAAGATTGAACCTTGGGGAACACCTCTTTTAATCTTATTTAGTTTTGATTTAAATATTTTCTCATGTGCATTATTTGCACACTTGATCTCTACATATTGATATCTGTTACTCAAGTATGACTTAAAGAGCTCCCAAACTTTCCCTCGTACACCATAATGCTGTAATTTTTTTATTAAAATTTGGTGATCCACCATGTCAAAAGCTGAACTCAAGTCTAAAAAAAGGCCTGCTACCTTTTTCTTTTTATTTAAATTTGTCATAATATCGTCAATTAATACATCTATGGCGTTATTTGTTCCCACATTAGCCTGATATCCAAATTGTCGCTTATTTATTATATTGTGATCATGGAGATGTTTAATTAGTCGTGTCTTTATTAATTTTTCGAAAATTTTTGATAAAATTGGCAGAAAGGAGATGGGTCTATAATTTTTCGAGTCTGTTCTGGTCCCATTTTTATATACTGGCAAAACTTTGGCTATTTTAAGTTGGTCAGGGAAGACGCTCATCTCATAACATTCATTGTAAAAACTAGCCAGGGCACTTGCCCATAAGTCAATATTTCTTTTAAAGATTGATATTGGGATGTCGTCCCAGCCACAGGATTTCTTGTCCTCCATTTTTCTTACAATTTTAGTAATTTCTGTGGGTGTGATTTTTTCCCAAATCATGATATTTGAACAACTTATTTTTTACGATTTCATCTCGGCCCGCATCTCCTCTCGAAACTGGCGGAACTCCAAGACGAACAGCTGAAAGTCTGTCAGCTCGACAGACATGTTGAGCGCCGTGTCGTTGAGGGAGGAAACGTCCAGATCTACCGGCCTGGATGGCCCTCGCCGCACGGTCACTCCGCCCTCCGCAGCCCGCACCGGCGTATTTGAATTGTCTGTTTTTGGCTGCTTGCTGATACATGTCACGCACCTCCACGCAGCCCTGTGTTCACCGGTCAGAGTGTTGAAGAACCGCTGTTCAGACACTCCCGCACACTTCAGATCATAGTGCATACTGCACGTTCTGCAGGTCAGGAAGCAACGATCCGGTATAGCCTGCATGCATCCACTGCAGTGTCTATCAGGCATTTTGAATTGTAGGTTTGTGCCTGACACACTGATAATAATTATCTCTCGTCAAATACACTTTATTTTTAAAATAATTATTAATGTCAAGTAGGTGGAATGTATTCACCTCGTAGGATGTCAATTTGTGCAGTTGCAAATTCAGTTTATATCTTAAATCATTTTCTTCATCTGGCAATCCACTACTATAAGGTAATGTAAACAATAGTATTTTATTTAAACTCAAAAGAAAGCACTTTCTGTACTATTTCTGAATATGATGCCCCTGGCATGCAATGGTTGATCACATTTTGTCCCATGTTGTTTGATAATAAGTGGCCCATGTTTTTCCCAATCTGATCACTAAACAATACTATATTTTTAACAGACTTGCTCAGCGATCCACTGGGTTGAGCATATGAAGGATTAAAACTACACTTATTTCTAGCAATCTTATCAGTGAGTTGTGATGACTCAGACCCAGATATATTAATGGAGTTTTTTGAAATTATATGTGAAGAATTACATTCACAGGAAGCTATTATATTTGTTAATGCCTGGATATGTTCACCACACTCCTTTTTTGTACAATTGTAAGTTTCAGTCATTATTTTCAATAACTGCCTAAGTTCCCTAATTTGACATTCTAAACTCATCACATCTTTCTCATATTTACCTACATTTTGTTCTAAAATTAATGAATACATATCCAGTTCATCTCCAAGTTGTCTCCGCTCATTGATGTATTTTACTTTAGTGTATAAGGATTTTTGGTTTTTGATTAATTATTTAATCTTTTTTATGAAACGGTTTATTCTTACATATTTCTTTAACTTATTTTTGCTACACTTAGTAATACCTTTAGAAGGTGTGTCATTAGTTAAATCTATGGTCAAAATTGGTTGATTACTAGGTGCAGCTGTTGTCAGGCTGGGCGCACTACCAACCAACTTATTAAATAAAAGGTTGGTTTGGCTGTCTATTTGGTCCTGTTTCTCCGTCTCCAGCTGGTTGATATGATTATGGGCATCACCAAGATCTTGTTCAAGAACAGATATGCGCTTCAGGTTCCGTTCATACTCCTCACAGCACTCACCGAACCCTTCTATAACCAATTTCAATTGGTCCCTTTCTTTTACAAGTAAGTTATAGTTGGTGTGCAGCTCAGCCATCTCTTTTCTTAGTTTAGAGTTCCTATCAAACTCACCTAACATTTCCCTTTCATTGTCATCTCTTTCCCTATGCAGTTGTTCGATCAACTCCTTGGCTGCCTGTAGTTCGCTCAAAGCCATCCTGAGCTTGGACTCCTCCTGGCGAGCGCAGGCCTTGCGAGTAAGCATATTGACGTCAAAATACTAAGGATCAAAACAAAACGTAAACCAAGGTGCCGCTCGACCAACGCGAGGCTATTTATAGAATGTAAACAAAGTTATAACCTCAACGCGATAGAAACACAAACTCGTAGCTCAGGTACCTAATTCTCAGATAGATATATTCATAAAAATAAGCTCATAAACGTGTGATATGTTAATTACACACGGTTTTAATGCTAGATTTGATGAAATGAAAGCGATGACAACGAATCACAATTTGAATTTTTCTATGTCATTGACCGGTTATCACTGGCGTAGCACTTAGCACTAAATACGTATTTTAAACACTGATTTTCACAAAACACTCACAGAATACTATTATTAAACGTTTTTCTTACGTTTTTGACCTATTAAACACTTAAAAACTAATTAAATTAAAATTATTTTATGGGACAAAAGTTGATCAGCTGTTAGCTGTAATGTTGCCAGACGAAAAAAAAAAAAAACGGCAGTTGTTCTTCAGTGGAAGAATGAAACTGATAACCACCCAAGTCGGCAGTTGTTCTTCAGTGGAAGAAGGCAACTGATAACCACCCAAGTCGGCAGTTGTTCTTCAGTGGAAGAATGCAACTGATAACCACCTACGTTAGACTCGTGTAACTACCAATGGTGTAGTATGCGGAGAACTGTCATAATCCTGACATCCATTAAATTGGAAGAACCCTGACATCCATTAAATTGTTAGTACCCTGACATCCATTAAATTGGAAGTAAGAAAGAAAGAAAGAAAAACGATTATTACTTTCATTACAGAAAAATTATGATGATACACAAACGTGAGCAATTAAAAAATAATAAAAATAAAGTAACTCGACATCCATTGAATTGGAAGTAACTAGATATCCATAAAATTGGAAGCACCCTGGCATCCATTAAATTGGAAGTACCCTGACATCCATTTAATAGGTAGTACCCTGACATCCATTCAATTGTAAGTAACTAGACATCCATTAAATTGGAAGCACCCTGACATCCATTGGAACTAAAACAAATATTTACATACTGTATGTTATGTATGAATGTGTGAGTGTGTGCGTGCTGCGTCACGCGATGGCATTCGTTAATAAAGCAGTGCATCAATAGCAGTCGGCGTGTTTACTTGCCTACCCCGATCGTAGATAAAAGAGTGGCGAGAGGTTAACCTACGCGTGCCGGCAAATTAAAATAGCTTCACTCGGTGTAATTTTAACCTTCGATCACACACAATCAACCTGAAGAGCATTTAAAGGCAGGATATCTCAATGGTTTATCGCGAACGACATCGACGTGACAAAGGATCCATTGGGAGTGTTCATTACAATAATTTGATTGAAACCTGTGTTGCCATCCTAATCTTGCGGCGCGCGCTCCTACGCATATCATTTTGAGTACTTACCTATTTTTTGCTTGTTTGAGAACCCCGTAAAGTAGTTGCTTTCGAGACGTTGTTCCCATGACACTAAACTGACCTACCAGGGCTCAATTTTCGCGTGTGCTTTCCCTTAAACTTATCTGAAGACCTGTGTGACTGTGCCTGTGTCCTCGGTGATCACCTGCAACCTGGAAACCATCTACTGGCGGATAATAGGTGAGTCCTGACAGACAAAACCTCCCTTATATTTTTTGCCTACCACGTTGAATCCACTGCCGATCTCGAACATCTTTTGGTAGCAGAGCGTAGTTTATTTTGGACCTTTGCCTGAATAATTATTTTAAAATTAACGTAATTAATTAGCTTCCACCCTTTACATAAAACGTCTCATTCTATCTTAGTAATTATTGTGAAATCTGCATTCCCCCTTTGCACGCGGTAGCCATCTTAGTTCCATTCGACGTGTTTGGTGTAGTGGTTAGAGCTCCTGACTACTATGCCGGCGTCGCGGGTTCGAATCCCACAAGGGGCAAATGTTTGTGTGATGAGCACGAACATTTGTACCTAAGTCATGGATGTTTATACTCGTATGTATTTAAGTATTTATGGGAGACGCCCCCCTCATAATCATTGTCTGGTATTCGTAGCACAAGGAAGAAAATTCCTTAGTTCGAAACCAAGACAATTGGTGTGTTGTCTGGCGCATATTTATTTATTTATTTATTTATTCATTTCTAGTAGTTACATAATGACGATAAATAAATAAATATCCAAATTCATCATTGTGTTACGGGGTGCGCGAGCGCATTTTAATTACTTGCATTCCTGCCTATTGTTGTGCTATTGATAACGTTCGCCGTCCCTCCGCCACGTGTGTGTTTATACGAGCTATTTACGAGTTACGATTATTCCTTACCTATTTTATTCATTACACCTTCACCGAGCCGTCCTGCATTCCTTTGCCTTTTGAAAATTACGTGTTGATAAATTATCATTGATTTTAGTGTAAGTAAGTACATATACCTACTTCAAACATGCCTGATTCTGAATCGAGTAACGAGACCGTGAGGGCCCTACTTTACACGGACACGGCTGAATACCATGAGGCTATAGGTGAAATTCGTTATGTGAGTGATTGGGTTGATGATTCCCATCGCGTCCTTGAGACCTTCTCCGTTAATCGCATGCGTGCGCGTCTTTCTGACCTCCCACTTATGTGTGATAAGTTTAGAGCTGCCTGTTCTAAGTTGTTAGGAAACCTTGACCCTGCTATTTATGAACAAGAATATGTTCAAATTAAAACCGAGATGCGCGTTGTGAGGGACAAGGTAGATGACCTAAAAATAAGATTGGAGGAAATAAAACCCCACCAGTTCGAGTCTCCCCGTACTAGTACCCCCTTGAAGGAAAATGAGTCCATGATTGTTGACACCCCGGCTAGTAAATTACCTGACCTACCTATACCTAGATTTGACGGCCGTCCCGACGGATGGATTAGTTTTATAGACCAGTTTGATAGTGTGGTCGACAATCAGCCGACTTTGACCCCTACCTTAAAGCTTCATTACCTAGTCGTTGCCTTGTCTGATGAGCCCCGTAGGTTGATTCAGCACCTTAAGATTGAAGCGGGCAATTATACTGTGGCTCGTGACCTTCTCAAGCGTAGGTATCACAACCTTCGCGTCCTGGCAGATACGCATATCGCGCAGATAATGATGCTACCTAACACGTAAGCCGGACAACTTAGGTGAAATAACCTAAGTTGTCCGGCTTACGTGTATCGTTTCTTAACCCTCTTCTCTCAACTTACCGTTGTTTAGAACGATTAGACCTGCCTGTTAATCATTGGTCATATTTACTGGTACACCTATGCCTTGCGAAGTTGCCTTCTGAATTAAAATCCCGTTTTGAGCGTCGTTTTGGTGATGACCCTAATAAACTTCCAACCTTTGATCAACTTATTACCTTCTTAGAGGATGAATGTAGGCATCACGACAATGTAGGTAGTGCTTCGGTCGTCGACACTACTGCCTCACTTAGTACGAGCTCCACTCGATTCCCGAAATCTAACGCGCGGTCTCCGCCTCCTACGAAGACATTTGTTACGTTTGCACCCACACCGAAGTGTCACGTTTGTAATAGTACGTCGCATTACGTACGCGAATGCCCCGAGTTTGTTCGCCTTCCTACACGTCAACGTGTCAATGTAGTTAAAGAGGCCCGTTTGTGTTATCGATGCCTAGATAAACACTCCATCTCTCAATGCAAGCGAGATTATCGCTGCAATACCTGCCGTCGTTCTAGTCATCATACGTTGCTGTGTTATGCCGATGACGCCCCCGTGAAGCATCAGCATGAACGCTCCTACCGCGACGTCGCAGCCTTACCTTCAAACTCGCCGAGGACGTCCCCGCCGCGTGACCTGACGGAACGTACTTTCCCACGCACTAGAGCCTATAACAGCTTTTCACCTCGTAATTCCCACAGAGCTTCACCCCCGCGTTCGGGCGGGCGATTTTCGCCTGTACCAAATAGTGATCGTGTTTATCACGCTCCTCCTCCAAGATCTCAGGATGAACGTGCCTTTCATTCAAAGCCAAACGATTCTTCACAATTCTGACTAGATAGCCCTCCTGTACCTGCCCTTACTTCAGTATCACGCCATTCTCTTGTTCTTTTACCTACGGCCTTAATTCACGTTAAAACTTCGTCTGGATATTACGCAGAAGCCCGTGCCTTATTAGATACCGGCGCCCAAGGCTGCCTCCTTACTACAGAGTTTGTTACGGACCAAATGAACTTACCTATCACTCCTTCACATGTGCCCGTTCGTGGAATAGGTAATATACAGTCAGTCCATTCCCATGGAACTGTATCCCTTTCTTTTAAACCTGTCAATTCTACCCTACCTGTGATATCGACTACCGCCATAGTTGTCGACGTGATTGCTGGGTCCCTCCCGGAAGTAGATGTACCTAAAAGTGTTGTTACCCCTACCAAGCATCTACCACTTGCTGACCCCCTGTTCCATAAACCTAGTCCTATAAGTGTACTACTTGGAGCTGACATCATTGGCCGCCTGTTGAAGCCTGAGTTGTTTGTTTTACCTGATGGCCTTACTGCCATATTGACAATCTTTGGGTTCGTCTTGTCAGGCCCTGTTCCTGGACGCCTTTCTGAAATGGAACCTCCTATGACTGGAGTCTCATTGTCCCAAATAGTGGAAAGGTTCTGGAAGATTGAAGAGGCCCCCCAGCTATCTAATTCAAACCCTTTGGACTTAGAATGTGAGACATTCTTCAAAGCAACCACCACTCGGGAGAATGATGGACGTTTTATATATAATATAATTTATTTATTTTCAATCTACAGAGGATCATTAATCAATTAATTAATTTCAATTCGAGTATTAATGTTATAAAATTAAATTAAATTAAATTAAACAACACAATTTTACACAGTTAAAATAGTATTTTGACAGAAGTCAGATGTACCATACTGCAATGGTTCAGATACTGACAGTCAAACCGCTCTGCGAATGCTCTCAGTACGCTATTGCGACTGGCCCGCACCCTGCGCACCAGGGATGTGCACCGCTTGCGCATTGTTGCATAGAAACAATCCACTCGGGCCTCGGCGAACATCCTCGACGCGCTACAGAAGCGGGGCAGTCCCAACAGCGCCCTGAAGGCATTATTGTACTGGATACGTAGGGCATTGTACTGTTTCAGCGTATAGCTCACCCACAGACCGCTCGTGTAGAAGGACGTACAAAACGCTCTAAACAGAGTGATTTTGACGCCTCTTGAACAACGAGCAAATCTGCGGGCAATCATATTAGCACGCACAGACAAAGCCCTACGCTCTCTTTCTATGTCTGCATCGTCCTTCAGGTCCGAGGTGACAACATGCCCAAGGTATTTAAATCTATCGACTCTTTTTAAGGGACAGCCTTTCAGCTTGATTTGGGGAACATTACCAAGGCATCTACCCCGGGCCTGAAATACCATGCATTCACTTTTTTTTACATTATACAGTAAGCCGTGTTTATCGGCGTATTTTTCGCATATACCAAGCAGCCTGGTCAATCCGCAGACCGAGGCGCTCAGCAGCACCATGTCGTCAGCATAACTTATATTGTTTAGGCAAACACCTCCAATATGGCAGCCGACATGCGTGCTGCTGAGCTCCTCAATGAGCGCATTCACATAAAGGTTGAAGAGCTTAGGCGAGGTCAGCCCCCCTTGCCGCACCCCGCACTCCAGCCTGTACGGATCAGAATAGGACCCCGACCATCGAACAACATTGACTTGCTCCTGGTACCAGTACTTGAATATGCGTATCAGTTCATCGGGCATTGCTGTCTGATGGAGTTTCTGCCACAGGATGTCATAGTTGACCAGGTCGAATGCTTTCGATAGGTCGAGGAAACATGAAAAAACAGGTGTTTTCTTATCGGTGTAGTACTTGACGGTTTGCTTCAAACACAAAACAGCTGTTTCAGTGGAGAGACCTGACTTGAAACCAAACTGGTTGTCGTGTATGTGTAGATATTTATCCAGCTGGGTGTTAAGCAAACCATCAAGCACCTTCGCGATAATCGTAGCTAACGAGATAGGCCTGTAGTTATTTTTATCACTGATGTCACCAGTTTTGTTCTTTACTATAGGCACCACCACAGTCTTCATCATCTGTGCTGGCAAGTACGAATGCCCCAAACACAAAGAGTAGAACATCGCCAACACTCTGGGCAAGTGAGGACCCCCACACTTAAGATGTTCTATGCTTAGGTCGTCGTGGCCCGGAGACTTACCACGTGACATAGAATTAATAATGTGTCTTACATCTTTTGCCGTAAATCTGGTGCGAATCTCCGCGCCAACACAACGCGCATTGCTCTCAGACTGTGATGGCCCCAAAGGTGACTTGACTATAAAGTGTTCTCTAAAAGTCTCAGCTATCCCTTTTAAGTCACTGACACCGTTAACGCTCACAGGTAAGCTCGGCCTACCATTAAGCCGGTTGGTAGATTTCCAGAAACCGCGAAAGTCCTGCTTGGAATGATGTGACGCTAGGATGTTCATTTTAATTTTGTCACTATTATTCTGACACCAGCGCAAGCGAGATTTAAAAATTCTACGACTCGTCTGCATCTCACTCCAAACCTGGCCTTCCTGCGGCTTACCATACCACACCCATAAATTAAACTTTTTTCTGGCCTCCCTGTGCGCATCACTCACATACCTGTTCCAGCCTAAAACCGGTTTCTTTTTTCTGAAAGTTTTCATATCATAACACTCACAAGCTGCTTGGCATAGTGCATGAACAATGTCATTATACATTTTGTCAATAATTTTTCTATGGTCAATATTATTACAAACATGGTCACAACATAAACTTAATTCATGGGGAAAGTCAATTAATTTTAAATTGTCATTACAAGTTTTGGTGTAAATATTAATTTGTTCAGGTTTTCTTTCACCCCATAGTATTCTACTACAATGCTGGTTTACCTCTGTGTGGCATTTAGGTTTAACGTTATCTAGCTTACATTGAACTACGAGAGGAAAGTGGTCGGACCACATCACATCATGCATAACAAAGGTTTTAATAATGGTATCTATAGCGGAACTAGTGACCACACAATGGTCGAGCCAGCGTCTCGAACTATTCGCTTCACTTAAAAATGTAAAAGTTTCAGAGTCTAAACCTAACAACTGAACGTCAGCACACACCCATTCCAACTCCATACAAAAGCAATCCAACTCATTATAAAATTGCTGACTAGGGTGCGCGTTAAAGTCTCCAAGTATGTAGGCAGATTCGACGTTATGATTATCAATAACAGCGCTTACCAGGCTAAGACAGTCCGTAAATTCCGAGAGGTTCTCACTACAATCCGTGGGCATGTACACACTTAAAACCAAGAACGATTTTAGATCCATATTTATCTGAATAGCACACACTCGCGGATTGTCACATTGCACTACCGATACGTCACTAAAAATACTTTTTCTCCAGAGGAGCGCAACACCACCGTAGGGCCGACCCTTAAGCATTCCGGCCGAGGTATCCACTGCCGACGTGCCGGTGAAGCCAAACTCGTTGTCAATATCGCTTAGAAACTGAATGTCGCTAGGCAGCAACCAGGTCTCCTGTAAAGCAATTATATCGGCATTGCGACATAATTGCCTGACACACTCCACCGAGCGCTTTACACTTTTGCAGTTAAAGCTTATTAAATTGTATATCTTAGACTTAATTTCCATTCATCAATTATTTAGGGCCGTGTACAATACTTTTGTCGGTACCGTTCGAATTACGTGGCTTAAAATTCACAAATCGCCTAAATATTATTCCTTCAGGCCACAGATTTCGGTCTAGAAATACAGTCAACAGATTTTCCGGGATAAAAAATTTGTAGGCATTATATTCTCTGTTATACTTAGCATCTATTCTTTCCAAGACAATGTTTTCTTTCGTTTTTTCATATATATATTCCGATATGTTTCTTTCAGTCGTATCTTTGTGTACCTTGGTAATGAGAATCGGCACCCTTCTCAGTGCAGCTTTAAACTTTCCTTCATTATCCTTAGAAACACCAGCAGTGCCCGTATAACGATATTTCATAGGCTTCTTTCGATGAACAACTTTTTGCCAACCCTTATCATCATCATCCGATTGAAACGGCCCGCGTTTAGTAGCTGACAGAGTTACTTTTCTAGACTCCGTAGATTCATTACTTGTTGTATTCATCTCGCCGTTATTATTGTATGCAATACGGTCAGCTGATAGCAGCGGCGCCGGGGCCCGCGCAGGTGACGTCACCGTCGGCCGGCTCATACCGGTTGGGAAGACTGCCGAGCCGCTAGACGCTGAACTACAGCTCGCGTTGTCCGCTTGTTGTGACTGCGGCATAGCGACGGTTAAACTTTGTTCGCCATCTACCTTCAAAGTTTTTTCTAATCGAGGTACACAATTTAATTCTCCGGTTAATGGTGTTTCCTCTACACTGCTATTACATCCATCTATTGACGAATTAATTCCGTGTGATAACCCTATAGGGCCGCTGTCCATCAGCCATGCACCTCGCTTCATATTAACTTTGCAAACTGAAGTCTGTACTAATGAGTCATTTTGCATCTTTAACATCTCCGTTCTCAGCTCACTCAGCTGTGCCTGCGTAACGTATGTTTCTTTCAAGTCTTTCACATCGCTTTGTACTCGAAGCAGGTCTTTGAGTAGCTTCGTACAATCAAGGTGGTCGAATAACACAGGCGGTAATCGCTCCAGATCCCTAGCCACAAAAATTGGAAACAGGTCTGGTTCAACTGTCTTGAAAACACTCACGATGTCCACTAGGTCTCGCTTTTCCTTCCCAGTATTTTTACGTTTGATTTTGGCCTTTTCAACAGGCACTGACTCGTACAACATCGATTTTGACATCTCGATCTCTTCAGAGGAAAACGTTGATGAACATATCCGCACTAATGTATCCTCATCTATTACTGACAGCTTATTTTGTATATATGAAAGCAATTCGTTAATAATAATATTGCAAGAATTGCACTTTACGACTTTCGTCATTTTCAAACATAAGACGTACGCCGTTCGAATTGAAACACACCCGCACGGGAGAATGCGCGCGCGCGACTCTACTTTATGATTAGGCTCCCCTTTTTACAGGATCGTCCACTCCTCGGTGATTCTAGGGCCAATGCCGTTAAGCGATTTGGAAGCCTTGAAAGGCGTTTGCAAGGTAATCCTCATTTTCGTGAAAAATACATATCCTTTATGCGTGAATATATTGAGTTGAATCACATGTCCCTTTCGTCATATGATCACACCCGTGAACATTATTTCATTCCCCACCATGGAGTTTTTAAGAGCGCTGGTGGTAAAATACGAGTCGTTTTCGATGGGAGTAGCCCGACATCCAATAAAGTGTCCTTAAATCAATGTTTACACACTGGCCCTAAACTTCAGCGAGATATCTCCCATATCCTTACGAATTTCCGTATGCACGAAGTATCACCATCGTGTGAAAATGCTCACGCAGGTGCAAATGCCCTTCTGGCTATTCTAAACAGAGAATTCTGGATCCTGTCTGCCCGCCGCGCTATTCAACATGTGATTTTTAAATGCCTTTCTTGTTATCGACTTAAAACGGCTGTCTCCCAGCCTCCTATGGGTGACCTTCCTAAGGACCGTGTCACCGCGGCTAGGCCATTTGATGGTGTAGGCACTGACTTCGCGGGCCCCTTCTACACCAAAGTTCAGGCCTATAGAAATAAAAGGTTGGTTAAGAGTTACCTTTGTGTATTTGTTTGCCTCTCCACCAAGGCAGTCCACCTTGAGGTCGTGTCGGACCTAAGTACCGAAGCCTTTGTTGCCGCCTTTTCCCGATTCGTTTCACGTCGTGGTTTACCTCGCCTTATCCGCTCGGACTGTGGCCGAAATTATATCGGTGCACGTAATTACTTACAGGAGTTAGAGTCCTTCTTGTCTCAAAATCAAGCTACTATTGGTTCCGAGCTTTCCAAGCGCAATATTAACTGGGTTTTCGACCCCCCTGTCTGCCCCCACTGGGGAGGCCTTTTCGAAGCTGCTGTGAAATCGGCAAAATCCCACCTCAAACGCGTGATAGGAGAAACCCCTCTTACCTTTGAGGAATTAACAACTGTTTTTACCAAAATAGAAGCAGTTTTAAACTCGCGGCCTCTGTGTCCACTTTCTCCAGATCCTAACGACGTCGAAGTATTAACGCCCGGACATTTTTTGATAAGTCAGCCTTTAACCGCTTTACCGGAATACCCTTATGAGAATGTTAAGCTTCATCGCCTCACACGGTTTCAGCTGATCCAACAACTTACGCAGCACTTTTGGTCTCGTTGGCATTTAGAGTACTTAAATAGCTTACAGACAAGGAATAAATGGACATATCCTTGTAATCCTCCCCAAGTTGGCGAACTAGTTCTAATAAAGGACGACAACCTCCCACCTTTGCAATGGCGCCGTGGTCGCATTGCTCATTTATACCCTGGACAAGACAAAGTTGTTCGCGTCGTTGATATGAAAACTCCCACAGGTATCCTTAAGAGATCTGTGACGAAGCTGGTTCGTCTTCCAGTTTAGTATATAACTTTTCCTTTTACCCTTCCTTTCTCTCTCGTAAACACTTAACGTGTTTAGGGCGGGCGATATGTTCATTACAATAATTTGATTGAAACCTGTGTTGCCATCCTAATCTTGCGGCGCGCGCTCCTACGCATATCATTTTGAGTACTTACCTATTTTTTGCTTGTTTGAGAACCCCGTAAAGTAGTTGCATTCGAGACGTTGTTCCCATGACACTAAACTGACCTACCAGGGCTCAATTTTCGCGTGTGCTTTCCCTTAAACTTATCTGAAGACCTGTGTGACTGTGCCTGTGTCCTCGGTGATCACCTGCAACCTGGAAACCATCTACTAGCGGATAATAGGTGAGTCCTGACAGACAAAACCTCCCTTATATTTTTTGCCTACCACGTTGAATCCACTGCCGATCTCGAACAGGGAGTAAAAAGGCGTGCTATTCTTTTGAGTGCACTCGCTGAAGGTACCTACACGTTGGCAGCGGACCTCGCGTTGCCGAAAACTTTAGAACAAGTGCCGTTCGAGGATATTGTGGAGCTTTTAGACACACATTTCACACCTAAGCAAGTAGGGTTTGGTGAACGGCATAGTTTTTATTCGGCTACGCAGTTACCGACTGAAACCGCGTCACAATGGGCAGCTAGATTGCTAGGGCTTACGGCTCGGTGCAACTTTACTAACGTGGAAGAGGCTCTGCGGGACAGATTTATTATGGGTATGCTGCCAGGAGTGGAAAAGGAAAAGCTGTACGTGCAAGACCTAACCGGGATGACGCTCGCCAAGGCCGTCGAGCTCGCCGAGAACCTGCGCAGCGCTCGCGCCGCCGCCGCCAGCTCGAACGCCTCTGAACAAGGGGTGTTCAAGATCAACAGCAACACCAGAAACACGAAAAATGATAAAGTAAAGTGCGCAGTTTGTGGTTATACCAATCATAAAACCGCGGAGTGTCGTTTCGCAAATTATTCGTGTAAAAAGTGTCATGAAAAAGGGCACTTACGTAGAATGTGTAAATCGGTGAAATATGTTCAAAAGGGTGAGGTAAGCGAGAACGAAGAGGACGACGGTGAGTCACAATTACATTCAATTTATAATGTGCGTTCTTTGACAGGCGAGCCTTTAATCGAAACGGTGAATGAAAATAAAATTGATATTCGTTTTGAGATAGATAGTGGATCGGCTGTTTCATTGATGTCAGAAAACACATACAAATTACATTTCAGTGACGTACCATTGTCAAATACCAGCAAAAGATTAACAGCCTTACCACAAATCACTAAAACAAAGTTTTAGGCACTGTTTAACAAGATTTTAAGAAAATCCTTACCACAAATCAGTTCTTGGCGCTAAAACACTCTTTTAATCAGTCAGGTATCAAACGAATGCCGAGAGTCGCATAACAATGGAATTTTTATTGTGTCTCGTTTACACATACTTGACGAGTTAAACAATGTTTTAGTTAAACACCCTCCCCCCTATTTTATCTTGTGTTTAACCTCAAAAAATAGACATATTGACATTTGACAACTTGACTTTCGTTTCGCGGTAACTCAAATTCGTGCTTTCCTATAGAGGTAGAAAATATTATAATATGGATGATTGATTTCACAACAATTGATTTATTGGACTTAATCAACAAACAAACAAAACTTTATAGACATTAGACACTATTTTAGACATAGTTTTGTAAAATCAAATTCCACTCAGCAACTTTATGACGGTTTGTGTTGGTATCCGTGTTTCTGTTTTCTACCACGTCTTTCGAACTTTCTATAAGCTGTTTATGGATATCCTGAAATAAAATAAACAATTACAATGCTATCACGTTTCCAAACCCCACATACGGCGACTATGTAGTAGTTATGGGTGAATATCCCAAGCGTAATTTTTTTGCGTCCGGGCTGAGAATCGTCATGTACTAAAAAGATACACTTTTGTAAATTTTTTTCTTGAAAGTAAACTTTTGTATCCATACCAGGCCATAAATATTAATTGTATAAAATATTTCAGTTACTTGAAAAAAAAAAATTACCTCGCAATTCTAAGTTTGGTGGCTTGTCCGCAATCCGTTTTGCTGGATATTTCCCTCAGTCTAAAGAAAGTTACAGGAAATTTTTCAAATTGATTTATTTTATTTACATTCGGATTAATTTTCCCATCTGCTGTTAGTGATATTTTCATATTTGGTGCGTTACCTAACCCTAGAGCATGACAAGATGGTCTGTCCGCGCGAAATTAACAAGTTTGGTGGCATTTATGAAAGAGACAACCTAACCCGCATAAACGAACAAAAAAAAATATTGTTCCCGACTCTCACTCCAGTCAGCCGGGCACTCACGCGCAATGAAGAAACAGGTGCGCTATATCGTTGCATTTTTCCGCTAAAAATGAAAGTATTCCATTTTTTTACCTCCGGACAAAAAATCTGCAATTTTGGTGTTCCTGTTTAAATTACTTTTCAGTAATTAATTTGTTGTGGCAATGCAGTGTTTTATGAACGCATGGTGTGCTTTTAAAGTGATAGAAAGTTAGGTAGAATATCCGAAACAGTTTTTATTTTACGTATTTTTTATATAAAATTTCAATTTTGGTGGTTTTGGTGGTAATTTGGTACACCAAAATTGCTTAACTAACACCAAAATTAGACGAGATCGAGAAGTTCTATTGGCAGTTGTACACCTCAGTTGCCAAACCCGTTGATAGCCCTGTCAGAGACCCAAGAGCTATCCTAACCCGTCACTACACCAAAGACATCCCAGACATCAGCCTCTACGAGATTAGGATGGCCCTGAAACAGCTTAAAACAACAAGGCACCTGGCCAGGACGGAATCACATCAGAGCTTCTGAATGCGGGTGGAACACCTTCAGAGACTCTTTAATTCCGTGCTGCTAGAGGGCATGATGCCTGAGGCATGGAACAGGAGTGTGGTGGTGTTGTTCTTCAAACAAGGAGACATAACCTTATTGAAGAACTATAGACCCATCTCACTCCTGATCCATGTCTACAAGCTGTTCTAAAGAGTCATCACGAATCGCCTCGCACGTAGGTTTGATGACTTCCAGCCTCCCGAACAAGCTAGATTTCGAAAAGGCTACAGTACCTTAGACCACATCCATACGCTTAGGCAAATAATACAGAAGTCCGAGGAGTATAATATGCCTCTACGTTTAGCGTTTGTGAACTATGAGAAGGCCTTTGATTCGTTTGAAACTTGGGCGGTGCTTCGGTCTCTTCAGCGATGTCACATAGACTATATGTATATAGAAGTGTTACGGCCGGTTTCTGAAACGCTAATCAAATCATGAATTAGTTAACAGTCAGTCACAATTGACAATCTGTTAAACTACTGTGGGTTGCTGAAAAGCAATTCATCCTAAAATTAACTAATCAATTGCTAACAGGTAATATTTTTTGTAATCTGACAACACTTTCTTAAATCAGTCACCTTCATTCACTCATCCATGTTTTGTTTCAGTTTAACGTATAGCTTTGTCCCTATTTTTTGACAACGACGTTAATCTATTATGACAGATTCTTTCTTGTGACATTATGACAGACCAAATAATTTTGAAATACAAAATATTATGTGCATTTGTGTGTGGCTCTAATATTCGTGTAAACAATATTTCGCTTAAAATTACATTGTGGTGTCATAAACAGATCCTGCCCACCTATATTTATGTCTCAGATGTATAATTCTGCATCACACAAACTGCCTGAACATTAAACGAAAAGAAACATATTCGGTCACGGAACAATTCTGCAGATGGCCCGCCGGGAGACTGAATTTTGATATGAGTGCAGTCGTCTACAGCTCCGATCTCGTTGGGGAACCCGCTTATGGCATAAAATCCATTTCGGACGCTTGTTTCTAAATCAAACGTTGGCATGTTAACAAATTGAGGCCTTAATTGCCAGGTGTGCAAGAGAAGTCAAGATTACTCTCTTTAAGGCATTCTGCCAGACATTTAACACCTGCAGCCTGTGGTGTAGTACTTATACGCGGAGGACCTATATGCTCTCCGTGTCCAGTACAATAATGCCTTCAGAAGCTTATGTGGATGACTTCTACGCTATCATTCAGAAGCGGACGTTGTCGATGCTTGTACCAGAGATATGCCGACGTTATCCATCTTTATGCACTGGATACAAATCCATGTGTAAGGATTGAGGAACCGGTTTTTTGACTGAGCACTTCATAGTTTTATTTTGTATGTGTTAGTTTATAGTTTTTAGCTTTGATTTGGTCTAAAATAAACGTTTTTAGGGTTCCGTAGCCGAATGGCAAAAAACGGAACCCTTATAGTTTCGTCAAGTCTGTCTGTCTGTCTGTCTGTCTGTCTGTCTGTCTGTCCGTCCGTATGTCACAGCCACTTTATTCTGAAACTATAAGCATCACATAGCTGAAACTTGGTAGGTAGGTGTATTATGTTCACCGCTTTCCGATTCAGATACAACAAGTAAGAAAAAATAATATTTAAGGGAGGGCTCCCATACATGAAACTAAAACCAAAAAATTTTTTTTTACTCAAACCTATGCGTGTGGGGTGTCTATGGATAGGTCTTTTAAAATGATGTTGAGGTTTCTAAAACCATTTTTTCTAAAAGTGTAAGGTTTTAGATATAGACGCTTCCAAAGTGGTAAAATGGGCGTCCCCCCCCATCTAACTTTTGAACTAAGAAAGTGAAAATTTCGAAAAAAATATATGATGTAGATCTCAACAAAAACTTGCAACGAAAATTAGTTTGAAGGAGATCGAACCAGCAGTTTTTGAGATATTGCACATTTTTATCAACCGCAAATATAACTTTGTCTTTCATACAAACACTATGAAAAACAAAGTTATTTTTGCTGTCGCAATATATTGTGATGTTTTCGTTAAGTGAAAGTAAGTGGACCCTGAATTCAGTTAAGGGTGGCACGGAACCCTCAGTGCGCGGGTCCGACACGCACTTAACCGGTTTTTTTTTTTTTCTTTTTATTATTATTCCTTTTTTCTTTTTCTTCTTTTTATTCTCAAGGACCAAAGTGTCTTTGGTTCTCATATTATGAACTTAGCAATTTCAGTAGATACATTTTTAATTATGCGGTACGCTGTCGACTTGTGTACTCTAACATGATCTGCCACAGATATCTGAAAGTCTCCAGGCGGCGCTGATGATGCCATCATCACCAACATAACCATGCGGTTATGATGGGTCATGGGTTCCAGATGTGTCAGTAATCCCATTAGTTCAATGAAATTCTGAAATTCTGTAGCGGGTCCTAAATTCCTGATCAATATAGTGATCTATTAGATGCATTCGCTCTTGAAACCAATGAGTTGGCATCAGATCTTCGTCGTTATTAGTTAGGGATAAATCATCAGCAGATAAATCAGAAAACATTATATTATTCCAATTCACTAAAAAAATAAGTATGCATAAAGTCTTCTGACAATCTGTTAAGTGATCGATTTTCGCTAATTAGCTAATTTAGTATTGACAATCCGTTAACATGCGAAAAACCTTTTCGGAAACCCAAATCTTCTTTAATTGGCCGTTAATGGGAGATGTGACATTTGCACTGACAATCTGTCAATTGGCTGGTTCGGAAACCCGAACTGCGTTTAAGTAGAGATTAACAGCTTGTCATCGCCGCATCAAGAGCATCTTGGAGAGCCATGCAAGAGGCAT
>OY757262.1:10922182-11026934 GCA_963584085.1 Pyrausta aurata | reverse complement strand
CCGCAACCCAATCGAGTCCTCAAAACCAAAACGAAGCTCTGAGTTACCAAAAGTTAATTTAATTGAAGCCACTGGTGGCGATGATTCCCCTTCCTGGTTGAAAATTGCCCAGCAAAATGATTCAGAAACACAAGGTTTGATGACTCAGTTGGCTTCTGGTGAACTAGATCCAAACCAATACTTAATAAAAAATAATTTGTTACATTACAAAACAGACGTTGATGCAGAGCCCAAATTGTTTGTACCTAAAGGTTATACCTTTAATTAAGCATTTTAAGACTTTTTCATGATGAGAACTGTCATGTAGGGCCTGATAAGGTTCTACATAAAATTCGACTATATTTCTGGTTTCCCGGAATGGCAGCTTTTGTTAAAAAATATATTGCACATTGTCTAATTTGTACAGAGAGAAAAGGACACTCTGGTCCAAAACAAGGGTTACTTCACCCAATAGACAAAACTGCTATCCCTTTTCATACAATTCACTTAGATTGTACTGGCCCATTCATGGCAACTAATGAAGGTTATAGACATGTTTTACTCATTGTCGATGGCTTTACAAAATTTTGTTTATTAAAGCCACTAAAAACTTTAAATACACAGGAACTTATTCCAATCATCAGGGAAACTATTACATTATTTGGTACACCTTCATTAGTCGTCACTGATCGCGGAACAAACTTTAGCTCCAATCACATTCGATCCTTGTTTAGGGAACTGAATATTGAACACCACATGATAGCTACCGGTACCCCCAGAAGTAATGGGCAAGTTGAAAGATACGTTGCGACAGTAACAAATATGTTGACTACTATGTGCGGCGAGCAATCAGGTTGGCCGAACGGACTGTGGAAGGTGCAACAGTCTATAAATACAACGGTTCAACAGTCTACTGGGTTTTCACCTCTGCGTTTATTAATTGGGGTAGAAGCAAATATACCGTGTGTTCAGACTCGATTAGACGAAGTTCTTGATCGTTCTGATTCAGGATCTAATATTAACGTCCAAGCCGACCGCGAACTTGCCAAACAACGACTACAACAAATTTCAGCTAAGTTTAAAGAACGTTTCGATTCAGTAAGGCGAAATAACAAGAATTATAATATAGGAGATGTAGTTTACGTAAATCAGGATCATAGGCGTAATGATAAGCTACGACCGAAATATAAAGGACCTTATGAAGTTATTGCAGTTCTTTCTAATGACCGGTACTCTTTAAGAGGTTTAAATAATTTAAGACCTATAATAATTGCAAAGGAAAAATTAAGATTTTGGCCAGGTGAATGGGTAGATGAAAATGTTGCTACTGAAAATGCCATCAATCAATAAAAAATGTATAGTGTTTAATCTATAAGGTATGTGTATCTGTTTTACCATCAACCTGTAATCCCATGATTACTTCATACGCTGGGTATCCGCTGGTCGGCCACATACTTGGTATCGGTCGGTCTTACAGGCAGCGGGTAAATGTGACCGGTATGTCTATGTATCTGGAATATACCCTAGTTTTTCGCTGGTCGATTACTTGTTTGGTGTTAGTCTATCTCAATGGCAGCGATTGAAGGGGACTAACATGTCTATGCAAGTAATACATAAATAGAATAAAAATAACATAAAATAATACACAGGATTATGGTAAAATTTATAAACGATTAACAGTGTACAGAAAAATCATCAGAAATTATTAAGGAAATAAGATAAGATGTCATTAATATAATTTCTCTTTTATTGTATTATACTTCGGGGACGAAGTATTGTCAGTATGGCCGTGATAGATTATTGTAAAATATTACTTTATTACATTGTTAAAAATAAGAATAGGCAGGTTTCTAAATACTTTGTATATAAGTGTTTAACATTGTTATAAATCATGAAACAATTTAAAAATATGAAATATAATATGCTAAGTGATTCAAAGCAATATTTCCTAATCTTAAAAAGTACTGATTTGACTTCCTTGTTCCGCTTTGACGTTTCTTGTTTCTGATTGGCTGATCGTAATAGTGCACTACTATTGGTCAAACAGGCTGTTTCTGATTGGTCGATGCCATCGGTGACGTGATATTTTTGTATAAAAGGCCCGCTCCGGGCAAATATTATTCATTCTCGAGTTGTCGTTGGCACTGGAAGGTTCTGCCCAGATCGTAAGTTAAGTACATTATATTATTTAATTGTTATACTGCTGCTTTTCTGTTTTAGTTATGTGTTAGTTCAATATCAATTATAATATGCTGATTTATACTGATGTATTTTAATTAACGAAATATTTTTTGGGCTTATTATTTCCTTACATAAAAATAACATGTAATAGTCAAGCTTTTAGCAAATTATATAATTTGATTGCTATAATTTCGGAGATTTTATTTAATTGGCATACCCACAGCATTACCTTTCCCTAAATACACTTAAAACTAGAACTTAACCTCAAGATTTTCATGCCATTTCCTTTATTTTTCTAACATCAGAAGTTCGTATGACTTAGAAACACTAGCCATCTATAATGCTCTTAAACATTTCCGGGTCTACCTACTTGGTATTGACTTTAAAATTATCACAGACTGTAACGCTATAAAATCCACGATGACTAAAAGAGATTTGTCCCCAAAAGTAGCTCGTTGGTGGACCTTTCTGCAGGATTTCCGGTTTGAAATAGTATACAGGAAAGGAAAATTCATAAGCCACGTTGATTTCCTAAGCCGCAACCCAATCGAGTCCTCAAAACCAAAACGAAGCTCTGAGTTACCAAAAGTTAATTTAATTGAAGCCACTGGTGGCGATGATTCCCCTTCCTGGTTGAAAATTGCCCAGCAAAATGATTCAGAAACACAAGGTTTGATGACTCAGTTGGCTTCTGGTGAACTAGATCCAAACCAATACTTAATAAAAAATAATTTGTTACATTACAAAACAGACGTTGATGCAGAGCCCAAATTGTTTGTACCTAAAGGTTATACCTTTAATTAAGCATTTTAAGACTTTTTCATGATGAGAACTGTCATGTAGGGCCTGATAAGGTTCTACATAAAATTCGACTATATTTCTGGTTTCCCGGAATGGCAGCTTTTGTTAAAAAATATATTGCACATTGTCTAATTTGTACAGAGAGAAAAGGACACTCTGGTCCAAAACAAGGGTTACTTCACCCAATAGACAAAACTGCTATCCCTTTTCATACAATTCACTTAGATTGTACTGGCCCATTCATGGCAACTAATGAAGGTTATAGACATGTTTTACTCATTGTCGATGGCTTTACAAAATTTTGTTTATTAAAGCCACTAAAAACTTTAAATACACAGGAACTTATTCCAATCATCAGGGAAACTATTACATTATTTGGTACACCTTCATTAGTCGTCACTGATCGCGGAACAAACTTTAGCTCCAATCACATTCGATCCTTGTTTAGGGAACTGAATATTGAACACCACATGATAGCTACCGGTACCCCCAGAAGTAATGGGCAAGTTGAAAGATACGTTGCGACAGTAACAAATATGTTGACTACTATGTGCGGCGAGCAATCAGGTTGGCCGAACGGACTGTGGAAGGTGCAACAGTCTATAAATACAACGGTTCAACAGTCTACTGGGTTTTCACCTCTGCGTTTATTAATTGGGGTAGAAGCAAATATACCGTGTGTTCAGACTCGATTAGACGAAGTTCTTGATCGTTCTGATTCAGGATCTAATATTAACGTCCAAGCCGACCGCGAACTTGCCAAACAACGACTACAACAAATTTCAGCTAAGTTTAAAGAACGTTTCGATTCAGTAAGGCGAAATAACAAGAATTATAATATAGGAGATGTAGTTTACGTAAATCAGGATCATAGGCGTAATGATAAGCTACGACCGAAATATAAAGGACCTTATGAAGTTATTGCAGTTCTTTCTAATGACCGGTACTCTTTAAGAGGTTTAAATAATTTAAGACCTATAATAATTGCAAAGGAAAAATTAAGATTTTGGCCAGGTGAATGGGTAGATGAAAATGTTGCTACTGAAAATGCCATCAATCAATAAAAAATGTATAGTGTTTAATCTATAAGGTATGTGTATCTGTTTTACCATCAACCTGTAATCCCATGATTACTTCATACGCTGGGTATCCGCTGGTCGGCCACATACTTGGTATCGGTCGGTCTTACAGGCAGCGGGTAAATGTGACCGGTATGTCTATGTATCTGGAATATACCCTAGTTTTTCGCTGGTCGATTACTTGTTTGGTGTTAGTCTATCTCAATGGCAGCGATTGAAGGGGACTAACATGTCTATGCAAGTAATACATAAATAGAATAAAAATAACATAAAATAATACACAGGATTATGGTAAAATTTATAAACGATTAACAGTGTACAGAAAAATCATCAGAAATTATTAAGGAAATAAGATAAGATGTCATTAATATAATTTCTCTTTTATTGTATTATACTTCGGGGACGAAGTATTGTCAGTATGGCCGTGATAGATTATTGTAAAATATTACTTTATTACATTGTTAAAAATAAGAATAGGCAGGTTTCTAAATACTTTGTATATAAGTGTTTAACATTGTTATAAATCATGAAACAATTTAAAAATATGAAATATAATATGCTAAGTGATTCAAAGCAATATTTCCTAATCTTAAAAAGTACTGATTTGACTTCCTTGTTCCGCTTTGACGTTTCTTGTTTCTGATTGGCTGATCGTAATAGTGCACTACTATTGGTCAAACAGGCTGTTTCTGATTGGTCGATGCCATCGGTGACGTGATATTTTTGTATAAAAGGCCCGCTCCGGGCAAATATTATTCATTCTCGAGTTGTCGTTGGCACTGGAAGGTTCTGCCCAGATCGTAAGTTAAGTACATTATATTATTTAATTGTTATACTGCTGCTTTTCTGTTTTAGTTATGTGTTAGTTCAATATCAATTATAATATGCTGATTTATACTGATGTATTTTAATTAACGAAATATTTTTTGGGCTTATTATTTCCTTACATAAAAATAACATGTAATAGTCAAGCTTTTAGCAAATTATATAATTTGATTGCTATAATTTCGGAGATTTTATTTAATTGGCATACCCACAGCATTACCTTTCCCTAAATACACTTAAAACTAGAACTTAACCTCAAGATTTTCATGCCATTTCCTTTATTTTTCTAACAAGCACATGCTGTGGTGTTTATTCTGCCCCCATGCAACCTCTGCATAGGGGACTGTCTGTGACACCTATTGTGAATAGATGTTTGTTTAAGAGACTGTGCCCAGCTATAGTGCGAATAAAAACAGAGGAAGATTTGTTAAAAGTGTAATATTTAGTTATTATTTTACAAAATATTCAATAATAATTTTATTAAATCTACACCTAAATGTAAACTGTTTGGGAACCACGTCAAAACTCGGAGCCCATTGTAAACCAGTTTCAAAGATAAGCGGCGGTGGTGTCGTCGGCCGATTTAGACACGTAAGTTTGCACCCATTCATACAGTCTCAACCTGCACTTGCATACATTCGCGGCGCCTTACGGGTCAATATTGACTGCGCTTCCGTAAACTCAAAACGACAATTGCCTACGGATTGCCTTAACACGAATATTGCAGCTTGTCTTATCTTAGCTGTCTTGCTTTGTGTTCGCAGCTCACATTTAAATGCCTACTCGCTGTTTGCAACATACTCGTATTTAGCACAATGTAACGAACATTATCACTTCATTGCTGTCCATTATTTACTTGCTACGAATAATTATTATTCACACCTCACACCTGCCATTATTAAACGCAAATATTATTGTAGTATCCCGGCATCCCGGGTATCGGCTCCTTACGTCACACTGACTAACACGTCCGTCCTTCACCGTGGTGGCGAGTAAAGTATCCCCACCGCCACCCCGCCCCGGCCTCGTCGGGGAACCAGTGTGCGCAGGAGACGACAGAATACTTCCTTCTCTTTTACACATACACTACATCCCTCCCTTGTTTTAATTTAAATAAAACTAATTATTTTTTATCTCGATTAAATCATTTAAGAAATCATCAATATTTACTATACATAATTATACATATTGATATTGACATGTTAATATTTTTTTTTATCCTTCTTCCATCCTCCCTTCTATTATTATTTTTGCCAGTTTCTTTTACCTCTATTCAGGTGCAAAACGTTTCTACTTAAACTATGTGTAGTTCCATCATTCCATACTCCAATGTCCCCGTTCTTAATGTAACTCTGTGAGTTACTGACAAATACCCTGCACATACTTGTAATCCTTATTATACATGCCAAATCAATATTATTCTTACGTTTCTGGTATACGACTTCACATCATAGCATAATATTCTGAATGCAATACATTTTTTTATTTTTTTTTATTTTATTTGTTAAGGACAACCAACAAAGCATACACCACACATTGACATACTTAATATTAAACACAATTTTACAGTGTTGCCTTACTTAAAGGCTGCCACGACATTCACAACAATACTGCTGAAAACAGAAATATAGCTTAAGTTAATTTGAAGAAACAATAAACAAAATGACTTGAAAATTTTTAAACAATTTACCATTTTAAACAATTTACCTCCTCTCAAGTTGAAATGAATCCATGAGTGAGGACTTAAATTTACGTAGCGAATAAGACATATCAACATCGGACGAAAGAGAAAGTTTACTGAAATTGGACTGAATCCTATCAATGGCGGAAAAATGACCCAGGTTAGTCCTAAACATATTTGCCTTAAAAGGCAAATATCTGGATAACCGAGCTAATTTACTTGGAACATTATAATTAATCCTCGACAAGAGGTCAGCACTATCAACTTTATTATTAATTATTTTGTACAGAAACATAAAATCTTGAAATTTTCTGCGATCTTCTAATGATAAAAGTTTAAAGTATTCTAATCGAGTCTCATAAGTAGGCAAACGCTTTGCTAGCTTGCACTGGTAAGACAAGTGATAAAGAAATTTCCTCTGAATGGACTCCAACCGCTGTTTGTGGACATCATATAAAGGAGACCAGACTACACTGCCGTACTCCAAGCCTGACCGTACTAGTGAGTTGAAAACTGCTATTTTACTAGATGAATGTTTAAAATGTTTACAATTACGCAAAACAAAGCCCAAAAGTTTAAAGCCTTTTTTAGCAATTTTATCGACATGAACATGGAAACGAAGTTTACTATCAATGTGAACCCCCAAATCTCGAATCGCGTCCACTTCTTGAATAACTTGGTCACCAATTCTGTATGTATTTGTATTAGGAGTAAGTCGACGAGAAAAATGTACAAAATAGCATTTTTCAGCGTTAAGTTTAATTTTGTTACATTCGCACCAATTCGAAAAACGGTTCAGGTCTTCCTGAAGTAAGCGATGATCGCTTTCATTAATTTGGCGCATGGCGATCTTGAGATCGTCAGCGTATAAGTATATTTTTGAATTTAGAAAGCAAGAATCAACGTCATTAATGAAAATATTAAAAAATAAAGGACCTAAATGGGAGCCTTGCGGGACGCCTGATGACGTCATATACGCATCTGAAGTAAAACCGTCAATCGCTACTCTCGACCACCTGTCAACAAGGTAAGACGCACACCAGCTTAGTAAGTTACCCGTGATTCCACAGCTGAAAAGTTTGTTGATTAGGATTTGGTGGTTGACCTTGTCAAATGCCTTGCTGAAATCTGTGTAAATAACATCAACAGGCGAACCATGGTCAACAGCATCAACAATATCAGTCAAAAAAGTAACTAAGTTTGTGGATGTTGATCTACCTCTAATAAAACCATGTTGTTGAGGTAACAGTATTTGTTTGACATGACGGAATATAATAGGGTAAGTAAGGGACTCGAAAACTTTTCCAAATGTTGATAAAATTGAAACAGGTCTGTAATTATCTATAGCTGATTTGTCACCACTCTTATGTATCGGAATAACTAAAGCTTCCTTCCAAAGGGTTGGAAAGTGCCCGGTCTGTATTGAGCGATTAAAAATCATACAAAGTGGTTCAGCCAAAGACTTACTGCATTTATTTACAAACACTGGGGGTATCCCATCTGATCCTGCTCCCTTGCAAAGGTCAAGTCTTTTTAAGGCCTTTTCGACCATTTCATGTGTAAAAAATATGTTATTTAAATTCCTTGACTTGGTATTGTCGGAAACAGTAGGCTTAATAACAGTATTCGCTTCCACCAAGGGGCCGTCAACACAAGTGCTAATGTTGCAATCGTAAACAGAGGAGAAATATGAAGCAAAAAGATTTGAGACTTCTAATTTGTGTGAAGTTTTTAAAGAATTATAGTGCATAGAAACCGGATAACAGCTTAAAGCATTACGTTTTTGTTTTAAGAATGACCAAAATATTTTTGGATTTGATGTTAGAGAAGATTCAATAGACTCAAGGTAATGTTTATAGTTATTTTGAATAAGTTTTAAACTCCTTTCTTTGAGTAATCGGTATGTTATGTCATCTAATGGATTTTTATATTTGAAGTAACGTTTGCGATATTTATTTTTTTCATTTAAAACTTTAATCAGACTTTTAGAAAGAAGAAAGAAAGAAAGAAAATACATTTATTCGACTCATAAAAATACACTGACACGTAAACACAAATACAACAAACAGACACACACATAATTTACACATAATTACATTTACATTAAGAATGAGCCGAAAAGGCACCCTCTCAGCATTCATCGTGGCAGCAAGATGCGCATGCCACGACACTGATTTTCAGAGGGTGCCTTGTGGGTATAGAAGAAACACAAACAAGAAAAACGTAAAAGGAAAGAAAGGAACAAAAAAACACAAATAAACACAACAACAAACAATACAAAATCACAGAAATATATAAAATAATAATAAAAAGCATATTTATGAAGGCTTCGCAAGCGCTTAAAAAAAGTTGCAAGCGCTTGCAAGCGCCTACGACAGTCGCTGAACAACGCTGTACAAAGCGAAACGAAACGCACCGGCGCGGGCGAGTATGCAAAAAAGGAAAAAATAAATAAAAAAAGAATACGTCATTACGTCCCGTCCGGTGCGACCGCCACGCCCTGTCTTTTTACTAAAGATTTCGTTATTGCCACGTTAATGGAGAACATCAGGACACATTGACCTCGGTTAGATTGGGAAAGCGGAGTAACTGGGTGCAGCAAAGGTGACGGTCCGTTCTGTTCGCTTAGCGACAATGCAGAGAAAAAAGCAGCAGCAACGCAACATGGAATCCCTACGCGACGCCGGCCCTGCAAAACGTAACTCATGTGCGAGGATGGCTCCTTTGTGTGAGGAGGGCTGCCTATGCCGATCACTCTACCCGGAATCGTTGTCCCCTGGCTTGACGCGCATTCCTTGTCAGTGAGTGAACCTGTGCTTTTCATCGTCAAATTGGATTGTCAGAAGGAGTTTTTTGAGGTTGTTTTTAAACGTTTGTTTTGTCTTTAGGGCGCGCAACGGCGGGGGCAGAGTGTTCCAGCATCGACTAGCGGCGAATTTAAAGGAACCCCGGAATGCGACTGTACGGTGTCTTGGAGTCAGGAAGACGCTCGTGCACTCCCTTCTCCCACGTCCATTCCCACCTCGTGCCCATTCCAAGTCCTCGTGTAAGTAGCTTGGTCGCTGTGTCCTAATGACCTCAAAGAGTAGGGTTGCAAGATGAAGCTTTCTGCGAGCTTCCATCCGCAGTAAGTTTGCAGCATTAATGTATGGAGTAACGTGAGTCCGAGGAGGGATGTGGTAGCAGAATCTAATGCAGGCATTTTGTACTCGCTGTATGAGCTTCGCTGTACGGGCTAGCAGACATGGGCCATAGACAATGTCACAGTAATTGAGCTTAGACAGTATAAGAGATTCGCATAGAGTTTTTCTGAGTTCTTCACTTAGGTACGGCCTTATTTTATATAATAATTTAAGTCTGAAGAGACAGTTTCTTGTGCATTCTGTGATGTGGCTCTCAAATCTCAGATTACTGTCGAAAACCAGGCCGAGGTTCCTTGCTTTTTTCACCCTTTCTATTGCCTCCCCATTCACTGAGATTTGTATTGGGTTATCATCAAGCTTATCAATACTTTTTGGTGTTCCTATTACCATAAGTTTAGATTTTTTTGCATTTAGTGTGAGGCAGTTGTTCATGCACCAGTCTGATATCCTCTGTAGCTCATTGTTTATTGTGACCACAGCATTTTGGCACTCTGCAGGTTTAAATGACAGGTACTACAGGTTTACTATACCACGGAGGATATTTACTTTTTTTTGATTTAGTCATGGGTACATATTTCCGGATAATATCCCTTATTACGTTATAAAACATATCTACCATTTCATCCACCTTGGAACATTGTGAAAATAAGTCATTCCAATGAGTATGCTCCAACTCTGCTAATATGTTTGTGTAGTCAGCTTTAAAATACCTAAACCTAGGCTCATGATTGGGCAGTGAGGTATCGTCAGCAATTTCACACTGTATTTCGAACTCTAAAGCTGGGTGAAGAGGATCAATTTTAACAAGTGGAGTTGTACTTTGTCGTAACCCTAACACATCTATGCTAGACAAAACTAAATCTAGTATGTTGTTTTGAAAATTGGTGACCCAGTTATATTGGCTTAAATTATGGTAAGCAGAAAATTCTGAGAGCATTTTCTCAAGATTAATATCTTTGACGGCAGATGAAATCAGTGGTTGACTAGGCGGCCCATGCCAACGAATATTTTTCATATTAA
The DNA here is from genome assembly GCA_963584085.1 of Pyrausta aurata. Classification (NCBI taxonomy): domain Eukaryota; kingdom Metazoa; phylum Arthropoda; class Insecta; order Lepidoptera; family Crambidae; genus Pyrausta; species Pyrausta aurata. Next base: position 11,016,225 of record OY757262.1, on the reverse strand, counting down.
AGTCGCCAACTATTAACTTCATGCAAAAATTATATGGTATTTTATTAACGCTATCATAAAAATGTTCAAATATGCTGCTTTTTATTGGTGGTGGGATATAAACGCTACAGATAATTAATTTTTCCAACTTTCTATTGATGCAAATGTCTACACAAACCCATAAATCTTCGCATTTACTCTCATATTGTGCAAGCCTACGAGAAGGTAAACGCTTAGACACAGCTATCAAGACACCCCCTCCGCGCTTCTTATCGCTATAAAAACAACTAGGATCCCGATCGCGCCTGTAAACTAAGTACCTATCACTAAACAATTCCGAGTCAAGGACATCGTCCGCCAGCCACGATTCACAAAGAATTATTATGTCGTATTCGCACGTTAACATATTGCTGAAAAAAATATTAGTTTTCGTCTTAAGACCTCTAACATTTTGATAGAAAATTTTAATTTTACTATTGAATTTTAATACCAATTAACCGTACTCTAGACATAAATTAGAAAGTAGGAAACTATTTAAGATTATTAAGTGTGTCAATATCGCGAACAAACACTGCTTCCGAGGTGTCCGATTTACGCACATAAACACGGCCGCCGCGAACCCAAACATATTTATATTGCAGTTGTTTAGCACGCAGTCTCGCCGCCGCATGAAGGTTCTTGTTTTCGACTGATAGATTCTCCACCACGTATAGTGGCGTCTTCTTGTCATCCAAACCCAACACACTCGTATTAATTTTCTCGTTCTGGTGGCGTTTATTATTGTTTATTGAAACGAGGCGGCCAGCACAGAGTCCCTGATACGTGGGGTGGAGAATTTAACTAAGATCGAGCGAGGCCTCGGTGAGTTAGGGTTCGCCTTAGCGATACGGGCACAATACGAAATGTCGCAGTCATTGATAGGGAAGTTTATCACTTGTCCAAGCTGTTTGATGACAGTGATCACGTTTTCTGATCGATGCTCAGGCACGCACTGGAGTTCCAGGTTCGATGACCTTGAAAGTTGATCCATTTGGCGGACACGACTCGATAATGTTAATAGCTCCGCCCGGAGCGAACTATTTTCAGATTCCAAATGACTTATTTTTGAGCTATGAGTGTCAATATCAGCCTTTAAAATATTAAACTGATCGCCTAAGAAGCCCAGGGATTCCTTGAATTCACTCAGCTGATCGTTCACCTCACGAAATCTGTTGTTTATCGTTTGTTTCAAATCGCATGAGAACTCACTTATAACGGATCGCATTTCCTCGCGTATTACCATTCTAATATCGGCACGGGATACATAGTCTGACGATCCACTTGGAGTTGGCTGAGCCAATTCTAGTTTATTGTGGTTGTGAACCTTACGGCGAGTGACGTTAAAGGTAATTTCAGCCATGCCGGTCGGTGTAGAAGGTTGTACAGAAATATTGGAGTTATCTCCTTTTGGTTGCTTATTTCTGCAATTGGGACACAACCATGAGTTCCTCGCCTGGTCATCCATACTCTGAACATCCTCGGATGTGAAATTAAGGCAAAGATGATGGTATACTTCCACGCAACGGGAGCACTCCAAATAGTCATTATCTAGTGCAGTTTCGTTACATGCGGCGCACGTCTTCATTGTTTGTGTATTGCAGTGAAGGCCACAACGCGCGCGATTTGCGTAGATAGAATACGTCTGTCCCTTTCTTACACAGGCAGTCGATGAGACTTGATGGGTGCACGCAGGTGTCGAACTCTCACGAAGCGCACGCGAACTCGTCCGAAAGCACGGCACAAGTTAAATTTTAATATAATAAATCACTCAAACTAGCACAGGATTATGATACGTAATGCGTGCGCTGAGAGGCGGTAAAAGCTTGTAGTTGCAAAAGTAATTGAGAAGCGATAAGCGACACGTCTGTCTCCAACAAATAGCGAACGACGAACCATACACAACCCTATACATCAACGAGAGCCGTTTCTTCAAAGGTCGGTCTTTGTGGCCTCATTTGGTATCCACTTTCCTGCATAACGTATTAATCTCATGAAGATAATCAATTCCGATATTATCGTTAGGAGTACTTGCTAAGATATACTTACCTTTTTTCTATATTGTAAACCTTTTGCGAAAATGAATGTTATCATGTGCCTTTAGTCCGGGTCTGGGTTAAGTTCAAGCTGAACATCATTCTCATCAATTGGAATGATCTATTCTAGGGCCCTCTACTTTTCAAATATGTCCTATCACTCTAAAAGTTCTCATATTTATTTGCGTTGACTTTTTCCTTGATACAGGCTTGACTTTATCAATATGTTTGTATTATCATCATCATCGAATTCAAGAGCTTGGTCTTTATCCCTATTTTCCGATTTTCTACCATTTTCTTGACTTCCTGATACGATACGACGTTAAAAATAGCTTTATTTGCTCCATATAGCTTATTCTTGTTCTTCTTCGCTTCCTTCAAATTTTCTATTCTTCCCTCTATTAAGATTTTAATCAAATGATTGTGTCGAATCGGGTACCCTAACATTTTCTATCCTCTACCTTCTATCGCTTCTATCTTTTTTCCATAGTCCATCCAAGTTATAGTTTTATATGCCCTTAAACATCGAAAATGTTTCCTAGTTTGTTAAACCTATTTTGAGAACCTCCAAATCCAAATCCAAATTTTATCCTTAAAATATAAGAAAACCGAATTTTAGCACCAAAGAATCCTTGTTTTATCAAATGGATAGTATAAATTTGCACTTGCAAATAGTAACCGTGACTCTGTGACCGACGAGAAATTGAAACCCGTAAATGGATAGTGCACTCATGTGTCAGAAAGGTCCTATCTGATTTCTTTGTTTGTTAAAAACCTGTGTTCTATTAGCTTTGTATTTTCACCATGTTGTCTGTAATCAAGTTCACACCCGGTCATCGATCATCTTTTTTTTCTTTTATACCTCCTACTGTACATTTCACCATATCATCGTCCCCAACATTAAACACATTGTAAATTTTCTTCCTCTGATCTGTTAGTACTTGTTTGTTCTTCAATGTTTCTCTGTTCCTTATTCGATTGTATTTTACCATTTACACACCTTTTTATTGGTAATTCTGATTTATAAACTAATTGGTATTTGTCTTCCTCTTCAAATCTCTGCTTTAAAGTGAAATATTTTCTCACATTTTAGACACCTTTCCTTTAACAGGGTTTTTTTTTAAATAACTTGTCATCATCATCTAATTTAAGAGCCAAACTCTTGTCGGTGGAGTTTTTTCCAGTCTTTACGCTCTTCCGCCATTCTCTTAACCTCTTGATGCGACGCAACATTCAACTTTTGCTTTATTTGATGCATATAGCTTATTTTTGGTCTTCCTCACTTCCTTTTTCCTTCTATTCTTCCCTCTATTATCGTTCTGATCAAACTGTCATGTCGTATCAAGTGTCCCAGCATTTTCCCTCTTCTACTCTCAATTGTTTCTATTAGTTTTCTCTTTTCCTTTACCAAGTTCTAGCTTTACCAAGTAATAACTTGTATATTTCCTTAATTGCATTTTTTTTTCTATTATTATATATATCTATTATTTTTCTATTTTTTTTATTGCATCTATAATGATTTTATTAAAAGTCATGTCGTCTCCTGACCTCAAAATTTTACGTCGTAGCTCTTCAGAATTGTATTTCTCCGTGAGTAGATATTTTGAGTCCATGAATTTGCATTAAGAAGCTTGCTGCCGAAGTCTTCCAATTTTTCAAATTTCTTATTTTTGCCTCGTTTTATACCTCTTAATACGTGTCTTTTAAATGTCTTGCTTTGCTGGGGGCAAGTATTCATCCAATTTGTATGGCTATTTTGAATACATCTATTTGACCATCTTAAAGTTCAAGTCCACCACAATGCCATAAACTTGCCCGTTTTTGACTGCTTTGTTTTAGGTTCGCCGCTGCTTTTAGGTAAAATTTCACTTCTTTTTCCCACGTAAGTAATACGGAACCAACTTCACCATTGCATTCAAATTTGTCTAACAGAAGATATTAACAAAAGTTGTTCGCTCGTAACCCAACCACACCATTCATTCAATGACCATTTCCATGTTATCCATTTTCACCATTATCAACTTTCGTCATTTCATTATCGTCTTCATTTTCATCATACATCATCATTATTATCATTGTCATCTTCATCATCATCAATATCATCATTTTCTTCATCAACATCATCGTCATCGTCTTCATCGTCATAGTCATCGTCATCATTATTATCATCATGATCTTCACCGTCATCTTCATCATCATTGTCATCATCATCATCATCGTCGTCATCATCATCATCATCGTCATCATCATCGTCATGATGACGATCATCATCATCATCATTGTCATCATCATCATCATCGTCATCATCATCATCATCGTCATCATCATCGTCATGATGACGATCATCATCATCAACGTCAACGTCAACATCTTCATCATCATTGTCATCATCATCGTCATCATCATCATCATCATCATCATTGTCATCATCATCGTCATGACGATCATCATCATCATCATCATCGTCATCATAACGATCATCATCATCATCATCAACGTCAACATCATCATCATCAACGTCAACATCATCATCATCAACGTCAACATCAACGTCAACATCATCATCATCAACGTCAACTTCAACATCATTGGATGATCAAACGAACTTACCTGTAAGTGAAGTTCGATCCAAATTGTCCTGACTTCGTCGAAGAGATTTAATTGACCATGTAGTAGGCCCTGCTACGCGTCCATTCACTCGCACACAGGTTTAGCGCAAGAAAGAGAAGGTAAAAAACTAGTATCCCTCCCTCCTTCCTGCGCCTCACAGCACTGCCAGCCGCCTGTCGCTCATTCATTTCAGAGCAAGGAGACCGATGTTCCAGATGTACAACATTGATTTATGGTACGGGTGGCAACAATTTTTGCAGAAAATACACGTACCTATGGGAATTGGGAAGGGTGGGAACTTAAATCTCTTCGACGAAGTCAGGACAATTTGGATCGAACTTCACTTACAGGTAAGTTCGTTTGATCATCCAATTGTCCTGCCTTCGTCTCTGAGATTTAATTGACCATGTAGATGTTCGGAGTAAATCAATGTTGTTACAAAAATAAGTTGACACCTCTATAGTTAGTAATCTTTGATTATTAAAATGATCATTTAAATAACAAAAATGTTTTATGTTACCATGTTTGGCTTTATGCACTATTGTTATGGGTGCATGATAAGTAATTTATTTAATGGGAAAGAAAGAAGATATTTATTAGTTTTTTATATTATATTGTAGGAGATGAGGGAATGACCACCCCAGCGTGGCTATATAAGCCGGAGCGTGCCAGCGCTCGGGCCTATTTCGCCGCCAGCCGTCGTCGTGTTCGGAGCTCTCTGAATTTACGTATTTTGCGTCTTGTTGCTAACCTAATTATTTTCCGTGATTTTGTTACTTTTCTTATTGATTAAAATTATTTAGCCGTTGTTTTTGTCTTTTTAAAAAAATAATCTCCTTCGGCATTCACAAGATCAGAAGTGGGATAGGATCAACGTGATTCTATCCTGCTCGCTATTCTGATACTGTGTCTACCGGCGCGAGAGTTTTAAAAAGGGAAAAATGTCTTCCCGGGATTATCGTGAACGTGAGCGCCGTAGAAGTCGTTATAGTGAAGGTAGGCGACGTAGTAGGTACCGCGATCGTACCCCGGATGATGTGAACCGTGATATGGACGCGATGTTAGCTCGTCTTAGGAAGCTAGAAAATACTGTAGCTGCGCGTAATTCGACGCCACCAGTGCATCGTAATAACCGGTCGCCGTCTCCTAGACGCCGTGAGTCACGTAGACGCGTTAGATCACCATCGCGTGATAGGTCTGTATCTTCGACACGACGCACGGTACGATCGACACACACACCGCCGCTGCTGGCGCCGGCGCAGCCGCCGAGCGCCGCACCGCTGCCGAGTGCTGCGCGCACGCCGAGCACCGCGCCTACGCCGGGCGCCGATACGGAGTGTGTCACCAGCGAGGTTAACGCGCCGTCAGCCATCACGGATCGCATTGTGGACGCGATCCGCTCAATCAACACGGTGGTAAGATCAAGCCAACACTATTATATCTCAAACTTTGACCCAAATTTACATAACATTGAAGACTGGTGTGAAGAAGTTGACCGCGCCAAATCTCTAAATAATTGGAGTGATTATGAGTGTCTTTCTCGTATAGGAAACTGTTTAAAAGGGGACGCGAAAACGTGGTTAAACGAGTGGGTAACGACCGAGCGTAGTTGGACTAGTTTTAAAAAGGAATTCAAACCTTTATGCCCAAAAACACCAGACATAGCTAACATACTTTTTGAAGTCATGAACACGAACTCTGATAATTATTCCACATATGCTGACTACGCTCGTCGTTCACTGCTTCGTTTACGTATTGTACGCGGACTCAGTGACGAATTGATATCAGCGATTGTTATTCGCGGGATAACTGACCCACAAATAAAGGCGTCCGCCACAAACGCGAAACTGTTACCTAACAATTTAGTTGAATTTTTCTCAACGTATGTGAAGCCTAGCACATCTAAAGGTAGTTCTACCCGCGTACCATTACAAAATACTTTTGCGGCGAAAACTAAAAGCGTTTCCAATCTACCGCCTAGAAAGCGACGATTTGATGAGGGCAAGTGTTTTTCTTGTGGCAAGTTTGGACACAGACAAGCGAATTGTAATAAGAAATCCAAAGTTGATACAGATAGTATTGTTTCTTCAAACGTCACGGACAATACGACTCCTTCGCCTGTCTTTGTCCCGACTAAGCCTAATACATGCTCGTATTGCAAAAAGACAGGTCATAAAGTCGAAAATTGTTTTGCCAAACAAAAATCAGAGTCTCGCAATAAAAGTAACGTCAATTTTTGTAGCGAAAATCAACCTACCCGCAATAATGACGTTGTTGTTGCTGTTATTCAAGGCGTGCCGATTGATGTCTTGATTGATAGCGGCTCAACGATATCTCTCATTTCTTCGAGCTTACTAAAGTATTTTAACTGCGCGCATAGACCAGCGTTCCGAATACTAAAAGGTCTTGGTAGTCAAGAGATTGAAAGCACGTCATATGTAACCTTGCCTATCGAATTTGACGGTATAACTCTGGAAGTCGAAATGTACGTAGTTGCGTCTGAGTTTATGAATACGCCAGTAATAGTAGGTACAGATGTACTTAACAGGGAGGGCGTGCGTTATATTCGTACTCGCGATTCTCAGCAACTTACAAGGGAAAATACTCAACCGGACAGAGTGATGGCAGTTCAATCTGATGCGTCGATTCCAATAAACACCCCTCTCGTTGACAACGAGCTGGAACGATTGCTAGCTATAATTAATGAGTTTTCTCAGTTCTTGATTTCCGGCACTGCCACTTCTACGGTGAATACAGGCAGTATGGCCATCAGATTGAAAAGCGACACTCCCATCTATTATCGACCGTACCGCCTTTCTTATGCAGAGACACTTAAAGTTCGCGATATAGTTCAGGACTTGGTAAATAAAGGCATCGTTCAGGAATCGGAATCCGATTATGCCAGTCCGATTCTCCTCGTGAAAAAGAAAGACGGTACCGATCGTATGTGTGTTGACTATCGCAAGTTAAATGAAGTGACAGTTAAAGACCGATTTCCGTTACCGCGAATCGATGATCACATTGACCGATTGGGGCGAAACAAGTTCTTTACGAGCCTAGATATGGCGACAGGATTTCATCAGATCCCTATGGAAAAAGAGTCCGTTCCTCTTACTGCTTTCGTTACGCCCGAAGGGCATTACGAATATTTGAAAATGCCGTATGGTCTCGCGAACGCACCGGTTATTTACCAGCGAATTATTTCAAAAACTCTTCGGGAGCATATAGAATCTGGTGAAATCCTCGTCTACATTGATGACGTCTTAATTCTAAGCCAGACAGCTGACCAGGGGCTAGTTTTGTTGCGGAAGGTACTTAAAACCCTAACTGACGCGGGGTTTTCGATAAATTTAAAGAAATGCTCGTTTCTTTCGCCTTCAATCGAGTATTTGGGCCGAAATATTAGCGAGGGTCAGGTGAGGCCGAGCAGTGATAAGGTTAGGGCATTAACTGATGCTGAGGAACCGAAAAACGTTAAACAGGTACGCCAGTTCATGGGCCTAGCTAGTTATTTCCGGCGGTACATCCCTGGTTTTGCCCAGAAAACAGCATGTATTGCAGCCTTGACTCGCAAGGGCGTGCCGTTTATTTGGGGGGCGAAACAGCAAGCTGCTCGCAAAGAAATAATTGATTGCCTGACCAGCGAACCTGTACTTGCGGTTTACGACCCTTCGTTGCCGATTGAAGTGCATACCGATGCAAGTTCAATTGGTTACGGGGCCGTACTTCTGCAGGCACACGAGGACGGTCACAAAAGAGTGGTTGCTTACTATAGTAAGCTAACGCAGGGAGCTGAAAGTAAGTACCACTCGAGACCCTTGCGGTAGTGAAGGCTCTGCAGCATTTTAGGCATTACCTTGTGGGTGTGCGCTTCACCGTAGTCACTGATTGTAACGCGCTAAAGCTTACGCAGCGAAAGAAAGATTTATTACCCAGAGTGGCTCGGTGGTGGGTATACCTACAGGATTTTGATTTTGACCTGAATTACCGGAAGGGCTCACAAATGTCGCACGCCGACTACCTGAGTCGGAATCCTGTCAATGTGTGCACGGTTCAGAAGCCACTGAACTGGGCCCAAATTGCTCAGGCTTCTGATGAAGAGACCCGGTCCCTGATTCAAAAATTAAATGACGGCCAATTAGACGCAAGTCGATATGTTGTCAAAAACGACCTTCTCTACTTTCGATATACGCCTACCGGCGAACCCTCCAAACTTTTATGTTTTATCCCTAAAGGACATAGACTCAGCCTTCTTCGTGTGTTTCACGATGAGCACGAACATCCTGGAGTTGATAAGACGGCTGATTTAATAACAAAACATTTTTGGTTTCCGGGCTTACGCAATTTTGTCCAAAAATACATCGCACACTGTGTGGTGTGTGTCTCTCACAAAAAGTTACCACGGGCTCCTCTGCAATGTATCCATTCCTGGGAAAAGCCAGATTTGCCATTTGAGACTGTCCATATGGACGCCTTAGGGCCACTCCCCGAAGTAGACGGGTATCGGTATATCCTTATCGTTGTTGACGCTTTTTCCAAGTTTACCCTGCTTTACCCTATGTACCGACAGGATGGCAATGAGCTAAAGCAGCATTTTACTAATGCTATCTCACTTTTTGGTACCCCTAAATTAATTGTCGCTGACAGAGGTCGCATGTTCCAAAGTGCGGAATTTCTAGATTGGGTTAAGGATATGGGTTGTGAGGTGCATCTAATTACTCCTGAGATGCACCAGTCTAACGGGCAAGTAGAGCGTTACTGTAGGACCGTACTGAACATGATTCGCATCGAAGCGAACCACCGACAGCAAAGGTGGCCGCGCATCGTTTGGAAGCTCCAGTTGGTCCTGAACATCACCCGACATAGGACGACGCAACACTCTGCACTCAATCTGCTGGTGGGGATAGACGCAGCCACGCCACTCATACGAAGCTTGGTACGCGACGTGGCGCTCGAAGGCTCCAACCCAAACAGGGAGTCTTTGCGCGAGATGAGCCGCCAAAGGACTTCGGAGCGGCTGAGGCGCAATCAGCAGACCCAAGACGCCTATGTCAACCAGGGGAGAAAGTCTCCTCGGGCTTTCGAACTTAACTCTCTTGTTTTTGTTAAGAAGCAAGCGCAGGCAACGGGGAAGCTGGACTCCGGTATGCGTGGGCCATACCGTGTGACGAAGATTCTCCCGCACGGACGTTACGAGCTGCAACTTTTGGCTGGGTCCTACGGGAAGTCGACCCAAGCAGCGGCCGAGTACATGGTCCCGTGGCGAGGAGAATGGACCCCTGATGTGTGTGCTGCTTACTTTGATGGTGAGTAGCCTAACTCCAGAAATAGCTAACGTCGTGCTTCCTTTCTGGTAAGTTGATTGTTCGGTAATGCTAACGTCGTGCCTCTTACCTGACAATTTGTTTATAGACAAGCTAACGTCGTGCCTCTGTCTTGTGTGGGCTGAGTTATGCTAACGTCGTGCCTATGACTTACGCCATGATTGAGTTATGCTAACGTCGTGCCTATGACTCATGTTTTTGTTTTGATTAAGTTACGCTAACGTCGTGCCTATGGCTTAATCCAAATCCTGCGATACTAAACATCTTGTCTATTTAACGGACGCGTTTTATACATGCGATGTTTAGTGTTGTACTATACTTCTGCGTTACCGCATGTGTAATGGTTTGCTATTTTCATGTACATAGGTGCAGACACTGAAGACGGGGGTCTTGGTGCCAGTCCCGAACAGCCTCATGATGTGGGTGAGCCGGAGCCAGAGGCGCCTTCTGTCCAAACTCAAGGGTTGCCTTCGGATGACGGGCAGCAGCCGTCCACAAGTGGTCTCCAGCAGCATGCGTGTGCAATTGCCGCGCGCCCGATGGACGAGACTGAAGACAGCTGCCTGCCTGCCGCTGAGCCTATACAAGAGCTGTCCATGCCCCTGCTGGACTAGAAGAAGAGGACACAAAAGGAGCCCGAGGACGGTCTCCTGTCAGGAGAGGCCGTGTAGGAGATGAGGGAATGACCACCCCAGCGTGGCTATATAAGCCGGAGCGTGCCAGCGCTCGGGCCTATTTCGCCGCCAGCCGTCGTCGTGTTCGGAGCTCTCTGAATTTACGTATTTTGCGTCTTGTTGCTAACCTAATTATTTTCCGTGATTTTGTTACTTTTCTTATTGATTAAAATTATTTAGCCGTTGTTTTTGTCTTTTTAAAAAAATAATCTCCTTCGGCATTCACAAGAATATGTTAAACTCCAAGAATATGTAAATATAATAATAATTTTAGTAATCTTAACTGAAATAGGACGAAAATTTCATAGTTCCATTTTTTTTTTTTGGTCTGTTATAAAAATTTCAAATAAATACGGAATACGTATTGTTGAGACAGATTGCGAAAGCTACATACAAGAAAATAAGTTGACACCTCTATAGTTAGTAATCTTTGATTATTAAAATGATCATTTAAATAACAAAAATGTTTTATGTTACCATGTTTGGCTTTATGCACTATTGTTATGGGTGCATGATAAGTAATTTCTTTAATGGGAAAGAAAGAAGATACGGTTTTCACTGCCTCCGCCAGTTTCTTGCGTAGTGTTTTTACGGGTAATTCCGTGGTTTCTATGTTTCTTAATTTAGCACCGTTTTCCCCCCGAAGGGTAGAAAACGGATATTTAGGTTCCAGCGTAGCTTGACCCACTATTAGGTGTGTGTGAGATAACCCCTTGGATTTTAGAGTGAGACAGCACGATATCCCTACCTAACACCCCCCTCCGCGCGGCTCGCGCCCCACCAGTGGCGCGCGCGCGCCATGTTGCGCCGGGCGGTCGGAGCCGCTCCTCAGTACTTCCTCACATCAGCCCAGGCCGGCAAGTCATGAAAACATAGTGGGTCAAGCTACGCTGGAACCTAAATATCCGTTTTCTACCCTTCGGGGGGAAAACGGTGCTATTTAGGTGTCCGAGCTACGCTTGACCCACTATTAGGTGTGTGTGAGAAGTGTTTATTTTCTGCCGGCGGTGAATGTTTTAATTAAACATTGATTCATATATATATAGGTGTGGAGGTAGGGTAATACAAATTTATTGAAATGATATTAAAACCTTTTATATCCTTTTTTATTCTACATTTTCAACATTTAAGTAGTGCGAAAATTGTAGCATTTGCAAATTAAACCACAAACAGAAACAAGGCGGACTAATTGTGATTATTTGACTTATTGCTAGTCAATTGATTTAGAATTAAGCTTATGTTTATATTCAACCAAAAATATCACATTGGTGAAAAAAATAATAATCGATAAATGTTATAAGCATATCATCGATGTCCATACTTTGTTTTTACCTCATATCAGAGTTCGTTCTTAAATAGCCAGGAGAGTCATGAATGCTATTACCGTTTGAGACGCAGAACATAACACCGTCGACCACCTTCATGAAGGCCGGACTAAATTTTCTGATTATCCTGTCTAAAATGTAGAACCATCTCGACTGCGCAGGCTGCATGTTTCGTCCTAGACACAGCCTTGGTAAGTGAGTCCATAGTTATCATATTATTGGTGGCTGTGTAATAAATACTAATGTCACCACATGATATTTTGTTGCAAAGGAAATGGAGACGGACATCTATATGCTTGCTGCGATTCTGAGTCTTGATCATCGCAGTACATTGTTATAGGCCTCTTTAGGCCAATGTTCAGCGAAGAGCTGCCTTAGCCAGATAACTTCTTGGGTAGCAGCCGACAGCGACATATACTCAGCCTTTGTTCCTGACAAAGCACTGTTTGTTGCCTTCTTGATCTCCATGACATCGCAACCCTGAAGAACAAGTTAAGACATATCCAAAGCAAGATCGACGACCTTCAGAGTTCGGAGCCCAGTCAGAGTCGCAGTTACCTGTTATAGGCTCTTGATCATGTCAAAAAAAAACGAACTGAAATAAAGCAAACGTCTCTTCACCGCTTGCCAATGCTGTAGTTCAGCTTTGTTGTTGTATTTGCTCAAAAAATGTTTACAGTATAATATGCAATATCGGTCTGAGTCCCTAGAACTAAATTGAGAGAGTAAAAACCCAATCGCCGCTTGATATGGTATCTCGTTGATGATACTTTCACCGGTGCACGTCTGTATTGAACCTGGCTCCTTAAGTGTCATTGTCGACTTACTATTTTGCTTACCGATACGCTCTTAATCTTGTAAAATGTATTTAGTTTGATCAATGATTATTTCTTGACCCTTGTTATTTTTTAATCCTTACATGTAATAGTTAGCTTCTCTGAGATCTTGCATCTTAAATTACGATGCAATTTTTTCCTTTATCATGCTTATTTAATTATCAGACGAATAGAATAAAACCAGATCGTCGACATACAGTGCGATGACAAAAACTATTTCTTCATTAATATTGTTGAAAAGGACATGGATTTGACTTGAGTATATTCGACTTCTTTAGACCAATGTTAATAAGCATGCTGTCTAATTTTAGGTTCCATATCCTGATTTATTGCTTAAATCCATTGAATTTATTCAATTTATTTACATCATTTATGAGGCATGTATTATTCACATTTATTACATCTCAATGAAAGCAGTAATGACATCAATTTGTTTTACTTTCAATTCATATTTTGCTGCAGTCTCAGAAAGTTGTCTGGTTGAAGAATGACGAACTACTGGTTTACAAATATGAAGCCGTTGCAACCAGTCTTGCTTTTTTTTTTAAATCCCATTGGTAATAGTTAGTTTTGAAAATTTATACACACAGTATGGCTACCTTGCTCTCCGGTAGATTAATCATATTCCAAGTCTTGTCAAGTCTTATCAACGAGTCATATTACAGATTTGTCAGATGCGATCGCTTTAGTTTTACTCCTTGGGTCTTCTTCAGTGATCGAGGCTTGTGCATTTTTTAACATAAGTAGGTTTCCTCTTTCGTTTACTTTAATGTTATGGTGAGAACAGTAGATGGAGCTACTTGCTTGTCTAGTCCAGTCATCATCACTCGCATCCAAAGGAGAAAATCTTTGTGTTGACATTTTGATTCATTTATTAATTATAATGTATTTGAACCGATGTTACTTGCATGGCTTTCTGAGAGAATCGACTCGTCAATTACCGAATTTTCTTCTTGTTCTGAGTTTGGTTAATTTGTGACCTTTGGGTACGTAAAACATTGCTCGGCAGCCAAACATTTTCATGTTTGTTTACATCAAGTCTGTTTCGAGCCCACATTTCTTTAGGAGTTTTGGAGTTGTTGGCTCGTGTTGCTACTATGTTTGTGACGTAGGCTGCGAGTGCTTTGCTACGGCTGGCAGCCCAGAACTTTTTCTCAAGCCTTGAAGTAAACGACATACATTTACGAGTAGCTCGCTCTACCAATGCCTACTTCATTCTTTCAGACCTACTAAGTACCTACCGTTTCTTTCGGAGTGTACACGGATAGGTTGTTTGATGCTGAATATCATTTGAGCCGAAAAAATTTTCAAATTCATTGATAATATTGTATTATACCTCACCATTATTCATTTTCGAAATAATTTTCATTGAGTTCAATTGAATTTTCTACAGAAAACTTGAAATGTTTGTTTTTATAATGTTTTTGTTGTCACGCAGCCTACGCGTTAAGAAGCGCTTGCAAAATTCAACAGGCCTGTTAATGTGACGGTGGCCGAGTGGTATAGGCATACGCCCGGATTGCGTAAGACACGGGGTTCAATTCCTCGTCTGTCACAGGTTCACAGTTGTCTTTTTACAAGTGCAATTTATATATTTTATTTACTCTCCAGAGACCAGGTAAATACTTTACAAGTAATATCAGCGATAAATGTTATAAAGTACTTGGCGCCTTCGAGAGACTTCTTCTCCGATATATCGGAGTGAATAAACCTTAGCTGTTTATTATCAACTCTACCCTTCCTTATGTACAAACGGTTTGATTTCTAAGGTCCACTAACAATATTCTCCCCTTTGGAAGTTTCTGGCAACGTAACTCATTCAAGTGCATTCCGATGGAGGTAGAACGCTCCGTTGAATTGCTCTACGCCTACTGAAGGCTTATTGTAAGAGGGAATCAGAGGTTGTACTCGCACTTATTCTTACTGATTGTGTTTTGTAAACATTTGTAATAGAAAAAAGACATAGGTCTATTTTCTCCAATATGGAGACGAGTTGCCAGGAAGCCAAAGTTTATTTTACTTTTAATGTGGTGAAAGCTGGAGGAGCTTAAAATATTTTCTTTCTATTTCTTGCACGTCGGCCTAATGGTTTCTGAGTGGATCCTTTGACCATCACCACTTGTTTTACCAAAATCATAGTAGCCGGACAAGCTAGGTAAGATGACAAATTCTTGCGTACCATTTCTTTGCTTCTTTAAGCGAAATTCTCGATGATCTCTTTCATCGACGTCATCAAGCAGTGTTGGGGGGCATTTTTCCTTTTCACAATCAAGGGGGTTACTGATGAACCCTCGGAATAGGCAGGGCCCCGATTGACATATTTTCGGCATCTATTGTTGGACTACAGTAGTCATTCAGTAGTGTTATTTTAACACATCGTGTGCTTAAAGTCAGCAGTATTGAAAGGTGACACGCCGCTGATAGAATAGCGAGGTATATCAATTATACTCTCGTAGTACAACTGATGCACAACTTAGTGAAGACTCAATTAATGGAATTGACGCCCAGGTATGCTCACCGAATCTCCTTCAGTGTTTAACCTCATGTAAACATTCGCATTATTTTGTGCTCCACATTAAATTTTTTCCAGGATACAATTTTGTTGTACCACTAATTCACAAGTTTCTTGTGAGCAGATGACTGGTCTGGGCTGTGACTCCTCTTGGAGGGTCCATTTTCAGTGACACTTAAGTAAGAAACATACTTATGATATGTGTCGAGGTATAAGCTCACCTCTGATTATATTCACGGGTTTCCCGGGTGAGTTGAGTGAACTCTCGCCAAAATTGGCCCTTATGGCCCATTCAATAAAAATCATTTTTCTCTAATAAGTAAGATACGGGGGTGCTACCATACCATATACCTTTTTATTTATGAGCTTCTGATATTTCGGCCCCGTTGCATATGTTAGCCTGGCCATTTTTATCATAGGATCTGCAAAGTGAGGGCGGCATTCTGGATCTAAGGAAATTGTCTCTCCAAAAAGGTGTAAGAGGGTGTGTTGACGACCCAGTTTTTCCAGTTTTCTGGATACACATCGTCAAAAATGCGTATGACGTTTTCTTGTAAAATGCTTTCTCTTCAGCTGGAGGGGCCCAGTGTCCACTGAGACAGTTGCTCCACAGTAGAAAGTACAGCGCAGCGCAAACACCATGTCGGCTGCCCAAAAGCTGCCATGTTATCCGGCACGAGTCTACAGTCGGCTGTGCAGACGACTCGTCGGCTGTTTCATAGCTGCCCGACGGCTGAGAGCGCGTCGGCTGATTCTGTCTGTTGGCACAGCTGGCAATGTCGGCTGTTAACACGATGTCGGCTGTTGGCACAGCTGACAATGTCGGCTGTTAGCACGATGTCGGCTGTTGGCACAGCTGACAATGTCGGCTGTTAGCACGATGTCGGCTGTTGGCACAGCTGACAATGTCGGCTGTTAGCACGATGTCGGCTGTTGGCACAGCTGACAATGTCGGCTGTTAGCACGATGTCGGCTGTTGGCACAGCTGACAATGTCGGCTGTTAGCACGGTGTCGGCTGTTGGCACAGCTGACGATGTCGGCTGTTAGCACGGTGTCGGCTGTTGGCACAGCTGACAATGTCGGCTGTTAGCACGGTGTCGGCTGTTGGCACAGCTGACGGTGACGCCTGTTGGCTCAGCTGACGGTGTCGTGTGTCTAGCATGCCGAAACTAATGTGAGTTTGCCGTCCTGAGAGCGGGCAATCACTGTTTCAAATGAAAATATCGCAGCAACAGGCTTGTGTACTTACGTTTCTACGAAAGTTATTCGAATAGGTTTAACCAACTTCTTCTTCGAAAGTTCTTCAAATAAAACTCAAACTTTTATTTTTTACTAAAATACCTACTATACGTGCGTTCACTTTGAAAATCCAAGACGTACTGAGGAGCGGCTCCGACCGCCCGGCGCAACATGGCGCGCGCGCGCCACTGGTGGGGCGCGAGCCGCGCGGAGGGGGGTGTTAGGTAGGTATATCGTGCTGTCTCACTCTAAAATCCAAGGGGTTATCTCACACACACCTAATTGTGGGTCAAGCGTAGCTCGGACACCTAAATACACTGATATTCTAAATCGTTTTTCTTTAGGTGGTAAATCCAAGAAGTGGACATTTATCGATTCTAGGTCTTTCCAAAGCGTCGCGCTCTTTCGGCCCTGATGCCTGGGTGCGACGGTTCGGTCAGTACCTGGTTTCCCTGGCTATTTCGCGGGTTTTTTCGTTGGGCGCCAATGTGACGAAGGTCCCTTACGGCTAGCTCGGCCTGAGTCCTTCGTCAGCATATGGTACCTTGCTCTGCCCTTGCCTAGCGGAAGAAAGAGATGTGTACCTAACTATCTGCAGGGAAACTTGTGAATGAAACCACCTTTACGATGTATACGGCTCTATTCGGTTTAACTTATTACTAATTGTACAATTCTTACCTTATTGGCTACTCCTTATTCTAGCACTATTGATAGACGGGATCCCTGATCGAAAGGCGAAACTGTCGCGATTCGGTTACGTGTAATCACTGTGGTATTAAGACGGTCTTGGAAATTCACTCGCGGTTAGATTAGTGGCTAAGGATCGCAGGGACGGGTTTAGGTTCGGTTCGGGGATAATGGTAGTCCAGTTGCTCTTACCCAGCCCTCGCGTACTGATGCCCCTGGCTACGTTATCCTAACTGTGAGAGGTCGGACGGACACCCAGCCGCCAACTCGTCCTCACCTATGCTCCCTGATCTCCCAACCCAGACGGTTCCTAGCTGTGAGAGGTCGGACGGACACCCAGCCGCCAACTCGTCCTCACCTATGCTCCCTGATCTCCCAACCCAGACGGTTCCTAACTGTGAGAGGTCGGACGGACACCCAGCCGCCAACTCGTCCTCACCTATGCTCCCTGATCTCCCAACCCAGACGGCTCCTAACTGTGAGAGGTCGGACGGACACCCAGCCGCCAACTCGTCCTCACCTATGCTCCCTGATCTCCCAACCCAGACGGTTCCTAACTGTGAGAGGTCGGACGGACACCCAGCCGCCAACTCGTCCTCACCTATGCTGGAGTGGGTAGGGAAGTTAGGGGGGAGGGGGCAGCATTCGCCGGGGACCGGAGAGCAACACTTCGCGCGCCTACTAGTTGCCTCTACGGCCAGGCTCCAACGAGTGCCGGTGCGCTCGGTCGCGCAGCGCCTTATATAGTTACGCGGGGTGGTTGCGGGGTATAGGGGGGCGGTCGCTGTGCACGCGGCCGGTGCGTGTGAGTCGCGTCTACGTCATCGTTGTGTGTGTCGGGACGGCGGTGCCAGTTATATCGATTATTATGTGCGTCATGATGATCGGGCACGTCACACTATATTATTAATGTTAAACTCCAAGAATATGTAAATATAATAATAATTTTAGTAATCTTAACTGAAATAGGACGAAAATTTCATAGTTCCATTTTTTTTTTTTGGTCTGTTATAAAAATTTCAAATAAATACGGAATACGTATTGTTGAGACAGATTGCAAAAGCTACATACTGAAATACTTCTCATCCAGCGCCCTATCATTTTTAATGCACTTAACGGGCGTATTGGAGAGTCTCTTTGTCTTACAGTTTTAACGTATTTTACAATCATAGATTTGTAAAAAATACACGCATGATATTCGATTACTTTTAAGTATTGGGTATTTATGTATTTATGCAGTTGTTTGAAATATATTCAGCCGTATACTTATTATTCGAATTTTGAATTCTAAAGAAAATGATTTGTTGTAATAAGTGTAAGATGATTGGTAAAAAAAAATAGTTGGTTCATTTGTGGGTATATAAGATTTTAGATGTATTCATCGGTGTATATCAACGCTATTATTATTTTCTGGGTTACAATAAGAATACGATCTTTCAATGAATTTGAAATATTATCGTTATCAAAACTTGAAAGACTTAAGGAAGTAGGTAATGATTGAGTGATTTAATTTTTTTCTAAAGAAGCTTGGAAACCTCTGGGGGCGTTGTGGCTTTATAAGGTCATACGAGCGCAAACGATTTCTCCGATAGAAGTTTTGGTACCACCTAACCCGACGTTTGCCTAATATTTAACTTATCAACCAGGCGCGGAAGTCTCGACATAGTTCCTTGTAAAAAACACCAGTTGGCGCTCGAACAAAGCTGAGACAAAATTGGTATTTTCGTGTATTTACTGATTGAAAATAATGTTTTAATCAAGCTTAATTTTTTTTTTTTTTATATTTACTAAAGATTTAGCTATGTAAGTTAGAAGGATATTAGATGGAGTAGAAAATCAAAATATTGAAATTATCTACGCGAAATATCATGACGCTTCAGACTTCCAGCACAGGAATGTTCGCCGAGTATTCGATAGTCGGCGCATAGTCGGAAAAAAAAATACTCATAAATATTGACTGGATAAAATATGTCTGAATTACTGAGGGTTACATTAAAAAAAAATGCGATCCTATCTTATCGATTTGGTTTTGATGAGATACTTTATTTTTATTTAAGTTTATATTTTCTATGAGTTTGACAAGTATTTGTGACTTATTCTTCTTTTTTGGGGGTAATGGCAATGTGCATTTCCGCAATTATTGTGTGTATTTGTATTTGTATCTTATTTGGCTTCAGATGAGACTTGTTTCAATATTATGAGCAGTGTAAAATAAATCTTGATGATTCAAAATTAGGGTACCTATTGTGACAAGAAGTCCAAAAGTAAATGAATATGTCGTGTTACAACAAGTATGTCATAGATCGATGTCACCAGGGAACACTGGTTTCATACATTTTAAAACACCCTCAAATATAAATGATAAATAAAAAGATTCAAGCATTATTCTTTGTAATAAATAAAGGGTATCATTTAAGCTATCACCAATTTAATTAGTTTTGTGTTTCTTAAATACTAGGGTTTGTCCTCAAAATAGTAGATCTGTCACCAAAATGTGGTCACCAAACAATGCAAAATCAGTTCCACAATAAATCACCTAAAATCCTGAGATATAAGGTCTAGTACCAAATAAATGTTTTTGTATGTATTATAATAGGTGTGTCCTAATAAGTATTTAAGCAAACTAATTTAAAGAGATCACCAATAAATCATATTATGTTACTAGAAAATTGCATTAAGTTCAAATAAAAAATTAGGGTTGTCATCATCGTTTCAACCAAAAGATTCTGCTACTTAACTAGACTCCCAAGGTTCTAAATTTACACTGGTAGTATAAATTATATTTAAATAAATTTTTTAGCAGAGTAGTAAATAAAACAATTAAAGTCAAAATAATCAATATTTATTGTTTAAAATAATTACCACTGAACAATCAGCGCTGGTTTAAAATAGCTGGCTTATGGCTAGCAGAATAGTAAATAAAACACTTAATTGAAGTTGAAATAATCAATATTTATTCTTGCAAAACAATAATCACTGAATATTCAGCGCTGGTTTGGATTTCGGTTCGGTTGGTGATCGAACCTAGTTACCTACTACCCATCGTTGAGGCCGGATTGGTCAATTTTTAAAGCGCGCCAATTTGTCTCCGCCCCTTTGATAATTTTTTCATTAAAATTATAAATTGATGTATTAAATTGGTAACGAATACTATTAATTTAATATCTGAACGAAATAAAATGTTACTACTGTATTGGTGACAAAATATCAAATAAAAAGGAGTCGCAGTCAGGGATCGATAATCGAGTTATTTGGTGACAGATCTACCATTCTGAGCACAGAGCTATTATTTAAGTAACAAAACTGTTATTATAAGAACGAAGTTTATATTCATGTAATGCAATATAATTTTATTGGTTATCGATCTCTTATTTTACACATATATTAACATTAATTTGATAATTCATACCTGGGAACAATTTTTGTTTATCTGAGAACGAAAATATTTCGTGGCGATAGATCTATTTATTAGGTGATACAACTTGATGACAAATATAAATTTTGGTGATAGAAAATATAGTTCCCATAAATAAATTACTTTCAGGTTTTATAAATAAATCGTCGAACTACTCGACGTCTTACGGCGCAAGAGTTTAAGAACGAGCGTAAAAAATAATATTTGCAAAAAATATGTTAAAACTTGGCAGACCATGATTGGTTATTATTTTGTGGTCGGCAATTGTTTCACCATACCTAAGTAATTGGTGCTGAATAAACGTTTTTTCTTTCTTTCTAATTGGTGAATATTAAGACAAGATTTCCTTTGAAAATTTATTTAACATAGTATATTCAATACTTTTAAACATCAATTAAACGGTACAATTCATAAAATAAAATAATCTGTTTTATAGTTAATGCAGCAATGTTTCCATATGAATGGTTTCCTAATATCATAGTGGCTTTGCTGGGGAGATGGTTGTGGAGTGGGTGTATGTGATTAGTTGGAAAAAAAACTGATGATGAGAGAAGATATTTACTCGATAAATTTAATTCTTAAATCACAGAATATAGTGGGAAAAATGTGCGTAGTTTATATTTCCAATAACTCAAATTAGATGCTTGTAGTGCAATTTAGGTTTGATGCTGCGTTGCTGCCTTTTGTTTTAAAAAGATCGATTTTTGTAATTTGTACAATAATGACCATGTCTTTTATTTATCCAACCTTTAACGTAGGTGTGTAAATAGTGAAATAAATATAGCCAAAAAATATAAAGAATAATAATAGTACTTCAAACAATAGGTCATTCTATGTTTGAATTATTCTTCGGTGGTGTTTGTGGTGGTAGATGGTGAGAAAAAGAACAAGCCCATAAAAAACTAAAGTCAATTCAAGTTGACCTATGGTTGTCACAATTTTTTGTTGGCGGTGGCTCAGGCATCGCCTTTTCTGAAGATAATGGACACAGATCTTTATTTAGTTTTTCAGACTCCACATTAATCAGTCAGGTATCAAACGAATGCCGAGAGTCGCATAACAATGGAATTTTTATTGTGTCTCGTTTACACATACTTGACGAGTTAAGTACCGAACTTTGCGACGATTTAATCTAAGAAGCATACATGAAAAGTTTAGTGCATATCACACCATATTTTTCGAAAAATAAAATAGCATCTAAAACAATTAATTACCGTCTACCTATTTAAATCGAATATGACGACGGCTATATTGATTTCGCAATTTAACAAGAAAACTCATTGGTATAAACCAAAAACACATTACGCTTTCCAGCTGGTTGTTGTTACGTCGGTTAATAAAATCTAAGCTGTACCGAATTATTAACTGAGGAGTGAAACAAATCTTAGTTGGATTTTAAGACTGAATAAGTACCTACTGTAAATATTCCACCATTCAGAATCATACAAATGCCAGTTAATGAGCAAAACTCAATATTATTAGCATACCTATTTAAATTGTGAGCTATAAATAAAATCAGTTTTACATAATTCTTATATGGACCCAACCATATGCATTGAGTAGAAATCAGAAATGTAAGTAAGAACTTGCTTACTTAAAAAATAATAATTGTCTTCTTTTTATACAATCCGTAAACTTCGATATTTAAGTAATGTTAAATAATTCAAAAAAATCAGAAATAAATAAAAAGAGTTGTAATCAATTGCAGACATAGGACCATAATATTGTGAGCTATGTAGTATCGATGTATATAGTACCGTTTTTAGAGCTTTGGGGAAAAAATAAGGAGCGTGCACCGCATCGCAGGTGGCACTATACGTACTTATGTTTATCAATCTAGGCAGTTATAGTGTTCTTAAGTCTTTCATTTTTACAATTTCAGGTAAAAACGTACAAAATAAATATAAATTTATTAGCTTTGAAATAAATCTGCTGCCACTACTGTTTTTCGGTGCTTACAAAAAAGTACTTAGTAAAACATATATATTGCTCCTTTTGTTTGTAAGTGTAAAAGCTCACATTAAACTCAATTCCAATCTATGTCAAAAGATAGACTGAGTCAAGTGTTCGGTCGTGGTTTTTACCACGAATGGAATACGGTAGCCCGTAACACGTAGTACGGCTTTAAGCTTAGCTAGCTTTAATGAAAAAAGACCTTACCTTTATTTGGTCGGATTCTGATTTCGAGCGCGAGACGTTGAAGTGCTAGGATTGTTGGACGGTAGTTCACCGTAACAAACAAGCAATTCACGGCGCATGGCGTCGCGTTGGCACAGGCAGGACACACTATGATGCCTGTTGGGGCTTGATGAGTGTGGGCGAGGAACGCTTCACACTGAGAGGCCCTGATGGCGCGTCGTCAGCGCTGTTTAACATTTTTAATGAAATGCCTTTGTGGCCCCATTAGTTCACTTTTTTCATTTGTCGAAACGCAATGAAAATAAGGGTTTGTTTATTGAAAGCAACGCATACCATACGTCTCGATTCGAGATAATTAGGACTGGCTGGCATCACGTGCCAGCTCGGCCAAAAAATTGCTACAGATCAATATCGCGTATTGATTCGGAGCGTTAAAATGCGGACTGGCTAGTATCTCGTAATAGCTCGGCCAAAAGTATATGCGTAAAACATGCATGTAGCAGCCTCGCTGCAGGGTTATGCGTTTAACTTCAATTCACGTTCACAATTTACTTCTTCAGTATGAATATAATAAGGTAACTTTCGTTTAGCACGAAATAAAAAACTTAACGGTTTTTTCTTTTTTGCTGTGGTTACTGCGTGCGTCGGAACGGCGCGCGCGCGCGAATGAGCGACAGGCGGCTGGCAGTGCTGTGAGGCGCAGGAAGGAGGGAGGGATACTAGTTTTTTACCTTCTCTTTCTTGCGCTAAACCTGTGTGCGAGTGAATGGACGCGTAGCAGGGCCTACTACATGGTCAATTAAATCTCAGAGACGAAGGCAGGACAATTATTATCAACGTCAACATCATCAACATCAACATCAACGTCAACATCATCATCATCATCATCGTCATCTTCAAAGTCATTTCGTTAAATTAAACACCATTTATCAAAAGACTTTACTATTCTATCTAATAACTTTTTTTTTGTGTGTGTCCAGTCGCGTAACGCCCCAATATGCACGCATGTACATTTCATATTATGTTTAATTTTGTTGCCAATACCAAATACCCTCTGTAAAGATCTAAACTTCCTTTTGTTAACCTAATAAAGTTATTCCTTAACAAGAATAAACTTTTTCTGTATTGAAGAATAGTAATAAAATGTAAGAATCCATTTCAAATTCACATCCTATCAATAAGAGAAGTGGGTTGGTATTATAAATTCGACTTTTACTTGAAATCCTTCCTTACAGTATATGTTATTAGAACGTTTTTTAATGTATTTTTAAATGGAATAAAATCAAATGTTATATTCAGCTCATCTTTGCTCAAAGAAAGACTGGCCTCCATAAAATTTACAGTTACCCTTAATTAAATGAAAAGTATGTTAAGAATTAATTACTGCATCTATTTATTATTTCTATCATCTATAATTATCTGTATCTGTATGTAAAGATCTATAATATTAAGTTGTATACACTCTTTCCACTTCATTTTCCAATTTCGCTAATATAATTATAATAATTTGCCAACCCTCGATTATGTTTTATCCTATCCTAAATTAGATATGCTTCATCATGCTATGTAAACATGTTTTGGATTAACAGTGCTAGCATACGTAGACCCTATATTATGTGACTGTCTGTGATTCTGTTTTGTGTACTTAATAAATTAATTGATTAAAAACTGACGAAGGTCACATCAATTAATCGCAATAAAATACGAATAGATATTATCAATTATTAATCATCATTCACTTGCCCTGTTCCCAGTTATCTGGGGTCGGCGCAGTATGTTTTGCGCTTCCACCTATTCTATCACTCGTCACTGAATTATCCACTCCTTTCACACTCATATTATACTTCAGTATTCGTCCTCGATATTAGTATTATACACATGTAGTATCGCTTGCACTTATCACCACATAGCACAAATTTTAGAGCTAGATAAAAATAAATTACAGGTAAAAAATGTTTTTTCCGGATTATATTTTTAAAAATAAAATAGAATCAATATCCGTATCCTGTAAAAAGAATTAAATAAATTAAGAACACTTCCGTTCCGTCACTTCCTCCACGCCATTGCTTTTGAAGCCTTCATATGATCAGACACTATCAGGTGAAAAGTTATTTTTTGAGAAGATGCGAGTCGTACTTTATTATAAGTCGATTATCGAGCAAACACAGTTTTATAAATTAGACAAGTTTTTTCTTTTCCATTGCTACTATATAATATAATACAGAGCGTGATCTTCAATCTTCTTTCGAACACGTCGAGCTTATTCTTTTTCAAATTCATTTGATTTGAAATCATTAGAAAGAGTAAAGAAAAAACACAATTAAACCTCTAAAAACAGATTATATCTGTATAGTCGGTACAGTGTAAATTAACTTCAAAACATTGTTTTATAACCATTAACCATCATCGACTTGACTAACCTTGTCGTGACATATTATGTTCTGTAATACAATATTACGTGTTTTGTAAAGGAAAGGAATTATTGTAGATTTTTTAAAATTTTCCTTAAGATTTTTTTTTATCCTAAGACTTTCCAACTTTTTACAACAACAATTCAGCTGTTTTTTACAGGAATATTTTGGTTAAATAGAGAAGATAATTAATTTTGCAAGAGTTATAGATATAAAATATTACTGTTAGGATGTTCGGTGCAATTCACCATAATATTTTGATATTATTAACCAAGGTAGACTCAAATTAAAACTGTGGTTTTGTATGCTTTTTTACTATTTAGGCTACATGTATGTATTTATTTGGAATACAATAAAGACATCAAAAATAAGTAACACAATGCTTACGTATAAGGATATCTAGACTTATTCAAAAAAGCTACACATCTTTCCAAGGCTCAATATATAAACTTTTCCTTTTAATTCTAAACATTGACATGCTGCATGCATGCTACAGACAAACGGAAGAGCATCAAGTTAAATTATTTTTTAGCTTTGCTCATTTTTTCCTTTTTTTTTTGTTTAAAAACATGCAAAATCTGCATAGTTTGTTTTTGTTTTATGCTGGATTTGACCATGAACTAAAGCG
The DNA here is from genome assembly GCA_963584085.1 of Pyrausta aurata. Lineage (NCBI taxonomy): Eukaryota > Metazoa > Arthropoda > Insecta > Lepidoptera > Crambidae > Pyrausta > Pyrausta aurata. The sequence continues at coordinate 10,990,373 of OY757262.1, read as the reverse complement.
TACATGTCAATTTAAAAGACTATGATGCTTATGATCGTCATAAATGAATATTATACCGATTTATATCTTGTCCAATGTTATTGGTGGTTAGATGTTATTTATAAATTCTATCCAGAAAATTAGCTGTATTACTATGGTTGTGAGATTATTCTGACGCCTCAACAACGGGGTAGGGCGTGGCCTGTGAGAACGGGTCAGCAAGCGCTCAGTGATTACAACTAGAAACAATATGTTATCATTTGGAATTTTTTGGAGCTGGAATATTTACCGCATAATTTCGAAATACTTTCATTAGGTAGGTAACATAGTGATAGCTGCATAAAACTTGCGAGAAGTAAACAATAATACCCACATTTTCATTTCTACAAATATTTGCAATTCTGATAAATATAAAATATGTTTATAACACTGTTTTATAGGAATAAGTGACGCGATGTCACCCGGATATGAAAAGAAACTAACCCTCACGGATGTGTTTATCAACATTATTTTGTCATTCTTTTGTAAATGCTACCGGCGATCCCTAAGTGTTTAATTTATCACTCACTCACCCAGCGCTCATTCCCTGAATGACTGATCCATCATCAAAATCCTAGTGTATTTGATACGGGGTTTGAGTGTGTTTTTAGTTAATTTGGTACACTTAAACTGTTAATTTTGTACCCGTATTTTCTAATATTATTAAAATATGCGCCAAATATGCGTCGTGGTGATTGGACGCGGACGAATTTGTCGTTAATACATCTATTAGTTGTAAAAAAAATTACAACTAACTTTTCAGTTGCTTGTTTATTCAATAAAATTTTATATAATTATAGCAGAAGCAATAATCAGGTTATTCATGTCATGTTCTGTTTTTTCTATCGACACTGCTGGCAGATACTAATCGTAGTTCACTTGATGCCAGTAGGTAATTACTGTAACACCATTATCCCTTTTTTGCCTAGATTTAAAGACTGAAATCTGTAATAGGTATAAAATAATGATTTTTCTTCAGTAAATTGTGCCGAACTGGCCATTTATAACATTGGTATCCTCACTTCATAAAACCTGCAAGAAGTTGTAATAACAGACATTGTAATGGTTATTATGTACAACAACATGTTACAGCATTTCAGTATGATATTTGTATCAAAAGATGGTATTGCTTTTGCAAAACTAACAATATCTATTGATTTCTATAGAACAATTACTAAGTTGATTTCAGATTACCTTACTAAACTAACCTAACCTAACCATAAACCAAGGATTTCAGTATGGCATTATAAAAAGGCAGTTTTATTGCTTTCAATTTGGTTTTCAAGATTTTGAAAATGAAGTTCTTTTCAGGATGTTGTAAAGGAGTTTATAGGCTGCGCACTAATTTATGAAAACATAATGTTACTTGAATATTTTATTCAGTAGACTATCTGGATTAACTATTCAATCGTGATCTCATTAGAACAAATGGGTAAAAAATGATCGTCTCATAGTTTTTTGTTAAAACTCGTACTTACTTACTTGTACTTACTAAGAGTGTTTTCTTTTACAAATAATTTTAGAAATATGTATATATTTTCTGATAACCCGATTCTTATTCAAATAACGGGCTTAACTACTTATTGCTTCCTAGGCGCGTCTCATGCGTTTACAATTCCAAAATGAACCTTTAAGAAAATCTGATAACTTATTGTCTTCTTAATATAAATTGCACTTGTAAAAAGACAACTGTGAACCTGTGACAGACGAGGAATTTATATTATTAAGTTTGTATGGTGACAAAACACTATAAAAACAAAAATAAACTATTATTGTCTTCTGATTAGAAAACCGTATATCAATGTGACCTTGCGGACTAGTGGAGTTGACATATCCGCGCACAGCCCTAGGCATCATGCCTCGACGTCCACAGCCGATATTAATGTCAACCTGTATTAGTAACTTGGTTGAGCAACTCCAAAATACCCTCGCACGGGTATAAACCCGTAGTAGTATAACTATTATAAAATAGTTACTGTAGACAGTACATTTTGTTCTGATTTTGCTAGTTCCTTGTTGTTAACCTGATAAATAATTCTTGCTTAATGATTGATAATCATATTATCATAAGTAACTTATTTGTTTAATATGATTCTTTGAAAGAATTGATCAAGTACTTACTCATAGATGATATTTCCTTCTTTCATGCTCTAAACATCTACATGTGTATAATACTAATATCGAGGACGAATACTGAAGTATAATTAATGATTAAACGAACTTACCTGTACGTGAAGTTCTATCATAATTATACGAAGTATTCGTCCGAAGATATTAGTAGAAAGTCCCACCCACCCGATGCATACTTTTTGTGTTGACAAAAACCCATCTCTAGGAAATATCATCATATTATTATCTCTAAACTAAATGAAGGCTTCAAAAGCAATGGCGTGGAGGAAGTGACGGAACGGAAGTGTTCTTAATTTATTTAATTCTTTTTACAGGATACGGATATTGATTCTATTTTATTTTTAAAAATATAATCCGGAAAAAACATTTTTTACCTGTAATTTATTTTTATCTAGCTCTAAAATTTGTGCTATGTGGTGATAAGTGCAAGCGATACTACATGTGTATAATACTAATATCTTCGGACGAATACTTCGTATAATTATGATAGAACTTCACGTACAGGTAAGTTCGTTTAATCATTAATCATTTTTAACACCATCCATCTCTTCTTTGGTCGGCCTCTTCCTTTCCAGCCATCCACATTCATACTCATCACTCTTTTAGTTACATGACTTTCTTCCCTCCTCATTACATGACCGTACCAATATTATCAATTATTAATGCTTAAACTTAATTATTTCCTAAATACCACATTTTCTCGTTAGTCGTCATAATGTTACGTTTAAAAACTTTCAGCCTTACCACAAATCACTTAAACAACGTTTTAGGCCCTGTTTAACAAGATTTTAAGAAAATCCTTACCACAAATCAGTTTTTGGCGCTAAAACACTCTTTTAAACAGTGTTTTAGTTAAACACCCTCCCCCCTATTTTATCTTGTGTTTAACCTCAAAAAATTGACAGATTGACATTTCGCTCATTTGCAAGAAGGACGTCACATCTAAAAAACCGGTGATTTTTAGTTACATATACACAAAGAATGAGAAAATTTTACTTTATTTTCTGACAAAACGACACAACTCGTAACCGTTAAATGAGCGAACGAGACAAGTTGTGTCGCTATGTGTCTGTCTCATTCGAACGCGTACGTTTTTTCGATACCGACTCATTTTAGTTGTCGCGAGGTCGTCGAAGTGATTGCACGTTCTTGTTCTTGTTAATAGCGACACAAATCGTTTTATGACGTTATCCTTGAAAAGGTTAGTAACCAAGCAAATTTCAAAATTTAGTGCAAACACGACACATCATCTTTTGTGCCGTTGTTCAACTTGAAATTTTCGTCTCTAATATGAGTCCTGTTTAGCTTTGTGTCGTTATTGATAATCAAACATAATCCGCTTTGTATGAATTAATTAACTTACTACGTTATTGATAATAATAAATAAAAAAAGTTAAAGTTTTTAAACGACACATTGTTTGAAAAGCTATTATTGTTGCTAAACGCCACGCATGGTATAATGGTATAATGGTTGAACATTTTTTGATATTACGTTTTATACAATTATTTTTTGTTTTCAGTCGATTAAATGTACGTATTATCTACGATAGTGTTTGTATCGTTCGACAAATTATATTTGTATTTTGTTCGTCGAATTTCTTATCTGACTATTGAAAAATTTTGCCATCAGTAAATTAAGAAGACTGCAAAATAAATTTAACAGAGACCAACATGAAATATAGATGATCAACGTGAACTAGAGCCCTTTCTGACCGTGAGCAGCAACTCCTCATCTTCTTCCACAGCTACTGGAACTACTAGAACTAATTCTAAGAATAGCGTTCAGCGTTCATTGTATACTCATTATTATTTTTATTTTATTTTATTTTATTAGGAAAACAATACAGGTAACATTCAAAACAATAACAAAAAAAAAGCGAGTAACTAATCTAACTAGAATGATATCCTAAAATAGTTTTCACAACATGATTTGCATGAAGTTGTAAGTAGGGGATTATTGGGCATTCTAAAACAGTTTTTTTACATCATTGATCTCACTGTCGTTCGATCAAAAATGTAAAAAAACTTTTTTAGAATGCCCAATAACCACTTTGCCAATCGCATACTTACTGTATTATTAGATTTCACTGTACTTTATTATTTTCTGTATTGAAAATTTTCACTGCTAAGTTTAAAACAAGTTTTTAATTTATTAACACTTCTGTCTTTAAATCATTTTGTCAAAATCCTTCAACGAAGACGGTCGAGTAAAAAAATCAGAATGCGATTTGTGAAACAAAAAGAATCCTTAGAATTGGAATGTATTTGTTCTGTAACAACAAATGAGGAACGGCGACATGGAAATTTATTGCCAAATACTATACGAAGCATTGTTTGTGGACCATCAAATTGTGGAAAGACCAATTTAATAATAAGTCTATTGCTACATCAGGATGGACCACGTTTTCGCAACTTATATGTGTACTCTAAGTCTTTGTATCAACCTAAATATGTTTTTTTAGAGAAAGTTTTGGAGGAAGTTCCAGACACATCTTACAACAAATACAGCCACAATAGTGAAATTTTAAGCCCACACGAAGCTTTGCCTGATTCTATTATAATATTTGACGACGTGGCATGTGAAAATCAAAACAATATACGTGATTATTTTGCAATGGGTCGTCATAAGAACATTGATTGTTTTTATATTAATCAAACTTACACTAAGGTACCTAAGCAGTTAGTGAGAGATAATGCTAACCTCATCATATTATTTAAACAAGACGATATTAATCTAAGACATGTTTACGATGAACATGTAGGGTCTGACATGACGTGGTCTCAGTTTCGAGAAATGTGTTCAACTGTATGGAGCAAACATTATAGCTATCTCGTCATCAATAAGGATTGTGATCGAAACAAAGGCTGTTACAGACTGAAATTTGATACATTTATAGTATTGGATTAAAGTTTTATATAGCTGTTACATACATTCCTTCAAATCAGTTAACTTTGAGAAGTTAAACAGTGTGGAATCTCTACAATGGAGCGGAACCTCAAGGAAGAAATCGTTAAGTCTGCGTCTGCTGTAAAGAGAAAGGTAGAAATGATAAAAGATTTAAGAAACAGAAATGATAAAGCACTAGAAACAATATTTAAACCTATTATGAACCCAATTAAATTATTAACTAATAAAATTGGCGAAAACGAAGAGCAGAATAAATTAGTTAAAAAAAGTAGACATTCGGAAAGCGAGTCGTCAAATACTTCTGCAGAGGATTTAAATTACTTTAAATCAGCGGTTGACGATGAAAGGAATTCAGATAATGAAGAAAATGCAGATGTTTGTAAGACATCTAACGACACCCTCACCACATCATCCTGTGAGGATCAGGATGATCATGAAAACTCATTTAAATCTCTTCAGTCATCACCAAGCATTAACAATGATACTTTATCGTGGTCGATGTCCTCTGAAGTAATGAAAGGAAATATACCTTATGGTGTAAGAAATGTAAAGGGAAAACTTATGCTCGGCAATACCCGTGTTTATGACGATGATCGTATTGTGAAAATTGGAAACCGAAGCTTAAAAAAAACTCCTGGCATCAAAGAATTGTTGTATAAAAAAACACCAAATTTAGATGTTATAACAGAGGACGACTTGCTAAATTATAAATTAATACTCATGGATACTAATGCACACAAACGTAGTTGCGATCCATCCAAACCATTAAACAGTAACAAAGGATTTAAATATATGCATGTAATCAAACCGTTGTTTAAGTTCTCTAGAAGTCATACAAGCAGTGTTGAAAGTGTCCCGCGAGGTGAAGGAATTGATATTTTAAAAGAAGTTAAGAAAGATACAGATTTGGTTTATTGGGATGATCCAAACGAGTTAGTGGAAAGATTAAAATTGCTACTTGGATCATGGGCAGCTGGTAACACTGGAGTGCATAATGAAATTTATGCAATAATCGAAGAACTGCATGAAGCAGGCATCATAAAAGACATTAAATATATAAAGCTGCCGTCGGGAAGAACGGGCAGTATCATTAAGCTACAGAAGCAAACAAGACGGTAATGAACATAGACAAATTTGGTCATCATGTTCATAAGCGTTTACGACTGTCTGAAATCACTGATATTCTTACTGACGCATTAGTAAGGTCGGATGTTGGTGATTTTGATTTGAAATTATCCCGATTGAAAGGATTACAATTACCGGAAAAAGAAGATGAAGCTGTGAATAAAGAATACGTAGACAATTGTGTCAAGGATCTGCAAAACGAATTGAAAACTATTCAAAGCCATATCAAGAATTACCTTAATAATTTAGAAAAACTAACTACTAGTAATTTGAGTACATTGTATTACACAAAAAAAGAAATCGATCGCATGATAGCACCCAAACCTGCTAAGAATGAGTAAACAAGATATAGTGAACGAGCTTCACAAAGCAGCTAGAAGAAATTTTTCACGTCGTCATACCATCATAAAAGGAATAGATGATTTATGGCAAGCTGATCTTATAGATTTTCAAAAATTTTCTTCCATTAATAAAGGACATAAGTATGTTTTAGTAGTGATAGATACTTTATCAAAATATGTATGGGTTAGACCGTTAAAATGTAAATCTAAATCATGTGTTACGAATGCAATGCATAGTATATTATCTGAATCAAAAAGAAAGCCGAAAAATTTACAAACAGATTTAGGTACAGAATTTTATAATGATTCATTTAAACAGTTAATGAAAAGTAACAATATAAACCATTATTCCACATATTCTGTTAAAAAAGCATCCATAGTAGAAAGAGTTATAAGAACAATAAAAACCCATCTTTACAAGAGATTTAGTCTATGCGGTCAATATCAGTGGTTTCAAAATAATTTAAACTCTGTTGTGCATCACTATAACAACACGTTGCACCGCATTACTAAGTTCAAACCAATCAATGTTAATCGATCGAATGAGGATCTAGTTAAGTCTAACATTATGAAAACCCAAAAGCCATACAATATGAAGGTTCGAAAAAGTTCATCCTTTCAAGTTGGTGATTTTGTTCGTATTACTAAATATAAAGGTGATTTTTATAAAGGTTATACACCTAATTGGTCTACGGAAATATTTCGCATTGTAAAAATTAATCGAACATGTCCCCTAACATATCAAATAGAAGACAAACACAATCAAAATATTCTAGGCTCTTTTTACGGATACGAGCTTCAAAAAACAAAGTTTCCAGACCATTATCTAATTGAAAAAGTAATAAAGAGAAAAGGAAACAAACTATTTGTAAAATGGTTAGGACTAAGTGATCAAGAGAATAGTTGGATAAAATCAAGTGAATTACTGATGTAAATTGATATATAAATAACATATAATAATTTTATGTTCACATTAAATGCCTATCAATGAAAGAGGGCGGTGGTTTTATTAATAGCTTGATAGATCATTTACCGTTTGAGTTACATTTACCTGGATACCAATTTTGTGGCCCCGGAACAAAACTTCAAAAACGGATTCTAAAAGGCGATCGAGGGGTTAACGAATTGGATAAAGCTTGCATGCACCACGATATTGCCTACACTAATAAAGATTCCGCAGCTCGACGCAAAGCTGACTTAGAACTTTTAAGTATGGCTAAAAGAAGGTTGAAATCGAAAGATGCTGGTAAAGGAGAAAAAATTGCTTCGTGGATAGTAAAAAATGCTATGAAGGCAAAAATTAGGGCAGGCAGTGGTATGAAATCATTTAAGAAAGGTATAAAAAAAATACAGTCCCAATTGAAAAAACTAAAATCAAAAGACCACAAATCTGCTATAAAGTATGCCTATGCAGCTGCAAAGAAACTATTTAATAACAAGAAAGGAATATCATTGCCACGGTTTATTCCTCTTCCAAAGTGTGGAGGTCTTTTACCACTTATTCCCATATTTGCGGGATTGTCTGCGTTAGGTTCACTAGCAGGCGGTGCAGCAGGTATAGCCAAAGCTGTGAATGATTCTAGAGCTGCACAGAAAAGTCTTCAGGAATCTGAGAGACACAACAGAACGATGGAAGCGGTAGCTCTTGGAAAAGGGTTATATATTAAGCCTCATAAAAATGGAGCAGGTCTATATCTGAACCCATCAAAAAACTAATTAAGCGGCTACCTAGACGTGCGCTCACAAACCTCGATATATTAGAACATGCTAGTGATATTCCTTACTTTCGAGGCGTTTACATGAGAGATACATTACCTTTGAAACCTAAAAAGATAGAGTGTGGAATATTGAATTTGGATAGCAATATAAATCCTGGTACACATTGGGTAGCCTTTGTAAAGCAAAACAATTACGTAGAATATTATGATAGTTTCGGTAATTTAAAACCACCTTTAGAGTTTATGAAATATATGCATAACTTACCTATAAACTACAATTATGTGAGACACCAAGCTTACGGCAGTACTAACTGCGGTCATTTGTGTATACGTTTTTTAAAAAAGTATTGGATAAAATATTTATATAATAAACAAAATGAATAAATGTGTCAGTTCTAAAATGTCTTTCACTGTGTCTATAACTGGGAGAGGAGCCTCTTTAACAACAAACCATTCTCCAACGTTGGAACTCTCAGGAGAATATGAATGCGGTCTTTTGTATTTCTCAACTTTCAATTCTATTCCTAATATCGATGAACGAAACAATAAGTTTTACTATGGTGAAAATGATGTAATAGAAATTCCTGAAGGATCTTATGAGCTTCAAGATATTTGCGATTATTTAAAAAGCAACATAAAAAACACTGCATTAAAACTATCATGCAATAATAACACATTGAAAACCAAGATTTTTTGCTCAAAAGATGTTCATTTTAATAAAAGTGCTTCACTGGGTAAAATTTTAGGTTTTGGATTAGAAACAATAAATGCAAATATAAGTACGGATTCCCAGTATCCTGTTAGCATTCTATCAACAACCATCGTGCGAATCGAATGCGATGTAGTTAGTGGTTCATTTGTAAACGGAAAAGCCAGCCATATAATTTATGAATTTGTTCCTAATGTTCCACCTGGTTATCGAATAATTGAGATACCTAAGAACTTGATTTATTTTCCTGTTAATCAAAGTTCTATAAGTGCTATTAATATAAGGTTATTAGACGCTGATAACAAAGAAATAAATTTACGAGGTGAAGAAGTGCAACTGTATTTGCATTTTAGAAAAAAATGATAAATTTTAATAAAAGTCCATCTACATCGTGTACTCAAGTCAGTTCTAAAAGATCAGCTCACAAAGACACACCCCTTCAGATAAAAAAGAAGCTAACAAAGACCAACAAAGAGTTTCTCAAGCTGATCGGCTTAATAAAATGAATATTTTAAATATATCTCAACAAACATCATACGACAATAGCATTGAAAGTTTCGAGTATCATTCATACAAACCATACGTGACAAGTTTTAACAAGAATGATGAAATAAGAATCCCTATCAATCAGCAAGACCTGTACGTGCTGCCCTCACTTAGTAGTTTGTATATCGAGGGAAAAGTTAATTTGTACAATAGCGCTACTAAAGAAAAAGTATCGAATGTACATTTCGTTAATAACCCAGCATTATTTCTTTTTCAAGATATTCGATATGAATTGAATGGAGTGGAAATTGATAAAATTAAAAATGCAGGTGTTACTACAACAATAAAATCATACCTATCCTTAAACGAGAATGAATCAAAATACGCTCGAGTTTGGGGCTGGTCAACGGAAGGAACAAATAATGTTAGTGGGGGAGCATTTTCCGTGTCCATTCCATTAAACAAAATATTGGGTTTTGCGGAAGATTATGAAAAAATTATCATTAACTGTAAACACGAGTTAGTATTACTTAGAAGCAATACGAATCTTAATGCGGTCAAGTTAAATGCAGGACAAGTTGTAGATGATATTACAATAAGTAAAATTATTTGGAGAGTGCCACACATCAAAGTATCTGATCGTGAAAGAATAAATTTACTGAAGTATTTAGAGAAAGATCGAGCTATTCCATTAGTATTTCGTAATTGGGATCTGTATGAATATCCGTTACTACCTAAAACACGCAAGCATACTTGGTCTATAAAAACTTCGTCCCAAATAGAGAAACCACGGTTTGTTGTAATCGCCTTACAAACCAACCGCAAAAACAACGGTCTATCGTCAATGGCTGAGTTTGATCATTGTCATGTACGTGATGTTAGGGTATTTTTAAATTCGACGTATTATCCGTATGAAGGACTAGCGGTCCCAGCGAACTTTGTTTCGCCCCGGCCCCGTCCCGCCCCAGCCCCGGCCCCGTTGAACGGGATAAAACGGATCCTATGTCCTTCTCCTGGCTCTCAGCTACCTCCCTGCCAATTTTCAGCTAAATCGGTTCAGCCGTTAGGCAGGGTACGCAAAATAAGTAACTTTTTTGGTTGATTTTTTACACCTTGTGTCCGAAAAACCCTAAAATCCGAGGAACCCTACTTTTGTTCAAAATTAAATATAGCCTATATTACTCGTGGATAATGTAGCTTTCGAATGGTGAAAGAATTTTTAAAATCGGTCTAGTAGTTTATGAGCCTATTCATTACAATCAAACAAACAAACAAACAAACAAACAAAGTTTTCCTCTTTATAATATTAGTGTAGATTAGTGTAGATTAAATGTTAGTTTTTCAGAAGACAAATTTACTTTATTATACGAACAATATACAAGATTTCAACAGTCGTATCACGGACGTCGGTCAGAACCGTTGATGAGTATAAAAGAATTCAGAGACGTTGCTCCTTTATTTGTTATCGATTGTTCGCGACAGCACGAAACCTTAAAGGGATCGATCGACGTGAGGGTTGAAATCGAAACAGATCAAGAAATACCTGATCAGACAGCTGCTTATTGTTTGATTTTAAACGATTGTGTATTTGAGTATAAACCTTTGAGCAATATTGTGAAGAAACTATCATGAATAATAATCCAATAATTGTAGATCTCCAAGGATTCAAAAATGACAAAAATGAATTTATAGTTAAAGAGTTTGCCATGGCTTCTAAAGAGCATACTCACACGTTTTTAGTTAAACCTCCGTATCCATTTACTTCATTATCTCTTGATGAGAAAAAACAGGTTCGCTGGATCGAAAAAAACAGAGGCTACAGGTGGAGTGAAGGTTATGTTGACTATAGAGAATTTCAAAGAATTATTAAGCCTTATCTAAAAGGCAGAAAGATTTTTATAAAAGGTGATGAAAAGATTAAATGGATACAAGTTCTATGTGATGACGTTAATGATATTGTAGACATAGGTTCTTTAGGTTCACCGAATTTAAATACTCTTTGTAAACTTTATTGTTTAGATAATCCGACATTATATAATTGTTTTATTCATAAGACAATTTGTGCGTTAAAAAATGTAATAATCATAAGGAAATGGTGTACTGAAAATAAAGTTATTGTATGATTTTTGATAAATAAAAATTGATTACAAGTAAAAACACTTTGCTTTTGGATTTCTTATACCAGTAAAACAAAATTTTATTGTAAAATATATTTTAATAAATCATTAATAAGAAAATTCCAAAATCTTTATACTAACAAAAACACAAATGAAAAATATTTAAAATAAATGTCTTCTCTGCAGGTCATGCATGACTAAATAATTATGTCATGCATAATCACCTGAGAATATTAATGTTTAAGTTATTTGACTACAAGTTATTAAATTAGAAACCGTAGCTGTAACCACATACTTTTTTTGAAATGCAGTTAATGACATTTTCTGTCTGATCCAGTATTGGATCGATGTTTTCGGTCACGACGTACTGTGCACGTACGACGCTTTCATCTTCGCCACTACGAAGATCACCAGAAGCTTCCAAATCTATGATCTCTATGCGTATCAATTTCCGTCCATTCTGCGGTTTGTTTTCTACCACAAACGACTCGTTTTTGTTGATACGATGTATAATTTTCGATTTCTTCTGGTTCTCCTTTTTATTGTGCATAGCTCGTCGGACTCTCCTTTGCAGGGATGGAAACATTTCCTCAAAATTGGCCAGTGGGTCTTGCGCATCTTGCAAATAGCTTGAAGATAGCTGATCAGCGTTGCAGGAATTGTCGACTGTTTGCGTATTCTGAAAGAACAATAAGTCAATATGAGCAAAATCGATTATAACACAGTATTTCTGAATCATAACAAAATTAATTTCACACTTATTATTTATTACAGTATTATTTTTAGGATAAATGTGAATACTTACCATTTTGATAGCTGTTGAAGGAAGTCACCCGTTGCCTATAGGTTACTGATAATGATTGAAACTAAATTAAAAGTTACCACAGTTTAATAGCTATTTATATGCAGCCTTATTGCATGTTTTGTTTGAATATAATCAGGTCTCTACAAGTTAGAAATAAAAATGCTTATTAGTCAATAAAATTATTTATTTTCATGACAAAAAAAAATTGCTGAGCACAGAGAATCTAATGGTCTGTTCACACGTAGCGAGTAAAGTAAATATTGTTGCTGTTTGCTGTTGTACAACCGAGCGCGCTCTCGCTCATTTTTGTACAAAATGAGTGAAATAAACAAACACGGATCGCTAATTTACTCGCTGCGTGTGAGCGGACCATAATGCTAATAACCTAATTAATTACTAAGCCACGTCTTAAAATATTGCTACCTAATAGTATAATAAGTTATCGAATTTCACACTTACAAATATCTGATGAGTACAGCAAAACAGTTACCTAAATTTAAGTTACACAATGGTTATAGGTACGTATAGGTACTCAATACAGTTAAAAATTAGAATTTCTAACCGAGAATAACAAATTAATAATTTGAAATTCAGGATAATGTATCACAGTGTCCCCAAGACATAGTAGAAATTTGGTTTTTTAAAATGATACGTTTATCGTCATTCGCAGATAAAGCTACCTTGTTCTGTTCTTGCGTAAATATTTCATGCTTAAGAGACTTAAATATAATATTTTTCTTTCTCAAAAAAACATTTTCATTTAATATTCTATAATAATCCTTAAAATGTACATTTCTCAAAACTTGCTTCTGTATTCCTTTTGCTTTTTTATACTCTTCCTGAGTAGTTTTGATACAATATAACTTTGATCGCAAACCAACAAATTCGGAAATAAGATTACCACCTAGCTCATCTTTGAAAAGACCTGGTACCTTTTTATTCTGACTTGGAATACTGTATATGTTATTAACAGGATAATTACTAGTGTCAAAGTATTGAAGGAAATGGAGGTTTAAATCTCTGTAAAAGTCTTTACATTCTATAGAATAAAGAAAACTATCAGTATCCGTATAACAAAGTTTTAACTTTTCCTCGTAAAAAGGTTTCATGACAGAATAGTGAAAATCAAACATATGACTTTTAGATAATTCTAAAACGGAAAAACCAATATATATAGGTTTATCTAAAGTAATGGTTTCCGGTTTCATTTGAATGGCTTCAAAGTTTTCTGTAAAAACTGTTGTACTGTGAAAGTTTGGTCGGGCTATTAATTGCTCAGCACAGTACATTTTCTTTGTTTTATTTCTATCATCGCTCCATTTATTGACTAACTTAACATTAACTCTTTTTTCAACGTCTTCAAGTGTCTTTCCAAAAATACTGTTATTTAAAAGTTTAAAAAAATCTTGTTCAAACGCAGACTTTGCCTTTTTACGTAATTCAGTATTCATGTCAATGTACTGTTTCAAATAGGGACTTTGTCGAAATTGAATGACTCTATGTATTTTTTTTAACAATAACCCATGTTTAAGACATGTTTGTAGGTGAACAAAATGGATGACATAAAAATATTTGTCGTATAAATTTGGAATTAATTTTGAGGTTTTAGAACCTGGTGGTGTAAATTTTTGCACACAGAATGGAAAATCGTTATGAGCATTATGCAAATGTTCAGGGTATTCCAAGTCAACCTCTAGTATATAACCTGTATCCCCGTCTGTCGGGACATTTTCGAAATCAATTCCAGTAATTTCTGAGCTATTCAATAACTTGAAATCTGAATGAGGCAAATACGCACACATTGCATACCCATAAAGGTTATTGCAATCAATATAAACTAAAAAGTTATCATTTTTTGTTGAGTCGTAAGTTTTTAAATATTTGTTGTTAGATTTGGAATACCTTGTGGAACATAAACATATACCACCGCGAATTCCTTTTTGAATCATTCTTAATATCTCTAAGTCATTTATCAATTCTAAGGTGACTCCTGTTTTTAATAACATAGCGTCAAAACTTAAACTTGGTGCAGTTACGTAAAATGTAGGATCTAATTTATAATTTGCCTTACAGGTCCTACGGAAACTTTCGAAAACGTCTGCAAGTAAAAGCACGTCTGTCTTAAGATACAAATCAGTGTATTCTCCAAGGTTCAAGAGCTTAAATGTTTGCCAAACTTTTTTTGCATGCTCATAGTCTAAATCAGATATTTCACTATTGTGTAATTTACTAAAAAAACAATTTTGGGAAGGAAGTTCCCCTTCTTTGTACGAGCTCCAAGTAGTCATGTATTCATAAGGGTACACCCCTTTGCGTCTCAATAAATTAAAGTGTTCATCAGAAGGAAAAAAACGTGACAGATGTACAAAATCATTTTCGTTAAGGTTTACTACAAGTTTTTCTAAGCTAGTACCTAAAAATTTAAAAGAATCTACAAATCGCACTGGTATTATGTCCTTGTCATTGATTTGAAAACATTTTGTAAAAGATATATAATTTTCTTTATTTTTTGCGATAACTTGTATTCTACCTGGTAATTCTCCTAATTGACGTATAAAAAGATGACTATCATAACCAGATAAATTATGGAAAAAAATTGGAACAAATTTAGGCAACCGATATTTTATATTGCAGTAAGAATGTGCAGCACCACGATACCGCCCAGTGAGGTGACAATGATCTTTTACCCTATCGTCAAATAATAATTTATCGCACAAAAAGCAATTTTTAGCTTGAGCAAAGTTTTGATACGTCGCAAACTGAACAAAAAGTAGTCTTAGGCATGATTATTCTGCTTACTTTGATAACAATACAAATAATGATGTGGCTTTTAAATAAAAACTAGGTAGTAATAAGAGGTGTGAAAGGTCAAATAAGCTAAATATTCATAATTTAAAAAAATACCTTAAAGTTATATTATTTTTTCTTTTTCTGAGCATAAAAGACTCCCTCTTCGGTAAATTTTGATTTAGCTAATTTAACAAACTTTTTTAGTGTATTAAATTCTGGAGAATCCTCTTCGCCATGTAAGCGGACAAATACGATCGCCTTTTCACACCTCTCCAGTCCCGTTAACTCACGTACTTCCTCTGCGTTGTAAAGACGGAGTTCAGCCAACAGGTTGCCGTCTAGCTGCGCTGTCCGACGCGTCACTCCGCCAGGAACTCGACGCGTTAGACTGCTACTTGCTGCCTGCGTCGTCGTACGTTGTGGCGGTGACTCGTCATCCGACTCCGAGTCAAACAACCAGTCTGAGCCGTTGCTCGATGGTGGTTCTTTTTTCGTCTTCTGACGCTTAGACTGTTTCTTAGAGCTGAAAAGATGAAAAAATATACAAATAAACTATTTAAACAGAAAATTTAATATCTCATAAAATGAGAATTCAAATTATGAAAACTACCTTATGACTTCCTCGTCGGAATCATAGAAAAGGTTTTCACAGCTTTTCTTTGCAGACCTTTTAAGTTTCTTGCTCTCCGCCCTGCAATGAAAAAAATGCCACATCAATACATTGAAGTCAAACTAACTTTTTAACGTGTCTTTCACGGAGATATTTGTGACAAATATCAGCAAATATGATCGAAATGATTATCCATCTACTAGCGATCGTGGCTAAAAATATACTTACGGTCTGGGTCTCTGCCGCCTAACCACTTTCAAACTAAAATTGCTTGCAGCACCACCCAAAAACGGCCGACTATGCCGTGAGGTGCAAGCAATTTTGCTCGGTTGATAGACGTCAAAGATCTCGTTGGTTCACATATCAAAACAAACATTTTACCAAAGTAAATATTAAGTAAGAAAAATATTAAAACTTACGAACATTGTTTGGGCAGCGTTGATGTTCCTCTTGATTTTACTCCTGAAGATAACTCACTAGAAGAAGTCACTGTGGCGGGTGTGGCGAACTGATGCAGTACCACAAATTTTTCGAATTTTTATAGCGGAAAAGTAAGAAGTCAGCAATTATTTTGTCAGAAGTAATCAACCTTTTTATGCGCAATTTATTATATCATTTAAATTGGAACTTGTCCAAAAATTATGATACTAATGAACTAAGTTACACATTTTGTCGACCAGCTGATCAACAAAAATTGAAAAACACTTATACAAAATAAATAAGTTCATTAGCATTACATGTCATTTTTATACAAACAATAATTGTTCTGATGAAATATCATAAAATGGTGTATTTCTAGGTAGTATTCAGGTATGTAAATTATTTTACATTGATAAAGTAGGTATATGTTATTGCTATAAGTCATTTCTTTAATTTTAACTCATAATAATCAAGGTATTGATAAACTTAGATAAAGTTTATTACTTCTGAATTTTACAAAATTCGGCAAAATTAGTACATTACCCAAACATATTTTAAAACTGCATCGCAGTCAATATTAGAATCCGCTGACTGTCAACGCTTGCAAAATAAAGCTCGGTGTACATATGTCAATTATGAGTGCACATTCCTTTTAAATTTTATTTATATGAAAATCTATCAAAATATATTCTGTTAGATTTTTTTACTTGATAAACTTTATGTACAACTATAAATGAGTTTGATGCGTATAATAGTTGCACACTCAAATGAAATAATAAAGATGAAAAATACGTATAAATTAAGTACAAAATTATTAAAAACAAAAGTTGCTGTTTGTTCATTGTAATTATAGGTATGATAAATAATAAAACAAAAAGTACAATTGACATTCATTGATTGAACTATTTGCATTACCTACTCCAAAGTTAACTAGAAGAACATGTTTAAGGCATTAAGTCGGACATTGTATTTTAAGATAGCATTATACAAATAATAATAATAAACACTATGATAAATAAATTTGTAATTGAAATAATATTAATTGATCTTGTGAACTAACCTTTACATTAGCAGTAGTAGGGCACTGCTAATGTTTTGCGATATTGCAAATTCCGTTATTAATTATTAAAGAAAACAAAATAGAATCTCAGCAATTTCCCAACATGTAATTTTATTGTAAATTGATATTATTGGTTTTAGAAATCAGTTTGACATGTATGAAACCTTTAGTAGCGTAGGAAAATTATGAGCTATTAGGAGTGTTGTTTCTCATAGGATAAAAAAAAATCTTCTTCCGACATATTTCCTTTTGATTACTTTGTATTTTAAAAATAGTTTTGTTCTTTATTATTTATATTAAAAGATAGTGATGAAGGTATGTTTATGTAGATTTATTTTTAAGTATTTTGTATGTATATTATGAGTATATAATGAATGTAGCTTTTTATGTTCTTTTACGCCGCCTCAATCGCTTCTGCTTCCCCAATGGTTGATTGGTAGAGAATGCTTTATGCATTAAGTCCTCCATTTGTACTTTAATTTTGTCAGGGCAATAAAAAATAACAAAATAACTCGAATCGGAAAGTTTAAGTTAACAATACTATATGTATTTTAGTTCAAACATGGAAATGATGTACGGAACATAATATTTATTTTACACACGGACTTGATTTGCGACGCGTGACGTAGCTGAAGGTTAGCAGAAACAGTATATAATGCTTGTATTGAAACCTTCTCGTTCAAATTAGAAATGTTACATCTACTTGATGTGCAACTTATTCGGGGATCCAGTTTTGGGAGACCAGAAAGCCCCATCCAGTTTAAGTTGTTCCATCTTGTAGTTGTTTTTTTGAATGGTACATACAGATATTTTTCGGGGAACCAGTCCTGTAGGCCAGGAAGCCCCAACCAGTTAAATATCTATTCTTGCACTAAACCCATTGCAACTTGAAACAAATTTACATCAACTCGATATGCTACTTAATCGTAGATCCAGTCTTGGGAGGCCAAGAAGCTCCATCCAGATTGAGTTGCACCATCTTATTGATGTTTTTTGAATGGTACAGACAGATATTTTTCGGGGAACCAGTCCTGCAGGTCAGGAAGCCTCAGCCAGTTTAATGTCTGTTCTTGCATTTTACTTTACTAAACACATTAAAACTCAAAAACTAAATTTACATTAATTCGATACGCTGCTTAATCGGAGATCCAATCTTGGGAGGCCAAGAAGCTCCATCCAGTTTAAGTTGACTTATTATATTTGCTCACAATGAAATAAAGTATTCGATACTTAACTCTTTCACGGACAGTGACCGCCTATAGGCGTGATAACAATAAAATTTATATTGTGTCTGGAGTACTGTCCGCAAAAATGCTAAATATGCCACAGATATTATTTGGGGAACCAGTCTTGGAACCCAAGAAACCCCAACCAGCATAAGATTTGTATTTTTTCTACTTTACTTATCACATTAAAACTTGAAACCTAAATTTAAATAAATTCGATGTGCCACTTAATTGGAGATCCAGTCTTGGGAGGCTAAGAAGCTCCACCCAGTTTAAGTTGTATCATCTTATATTTGAATTCTATTTACTTACAATGAAACAGAGATTTTAGTTACGTTTAAAAACAAAGCCTCAATCAGTTATTTAATTGTTATGTTAATATGCTAAAAACATCAAAACCATTTCCATCTGTTGTAGTAAAACAAGTTACATTTATTCGATATGCCACTTAATCGGAGATCCAGTCTTGGGAGGCCAAGAAACTCCATCCAGTTTAAGTTGTATCATCTTATATTTGAATTGTATTTACTTAAAATGAAACAGAGTTTTTAGTTACGTTTAAATACAAAGCCTCAATCAGTTATTGATTTTTTATATTAATATGATACAAACATCAAAACCATTTCCACTGTTTAAGTAAAACAATTTACATCTAATCGATGTGGAACTGAATCGAGGATCCAGTCCTGAAAAACAGGAAGCCTCTTACAGTTGTTATTTGAATCAATTTGCTTATAATGAAACAGTTTTGCGAATTGGTTATTGGGCATTCTAAAAAAGTTTTTTTACATTATTGATCGAACGACAGTGAGATCGATGATGTAAAAAAACTGTTTTAGAATGCCCAATAATCCCCTACTGTTGTAGTTTTAGTAATTAAATGTAAGTAGCAATTACACCTTAAATATAAGACAGCTTTTTAAAGTTTTTTAGATTAAATGTTAAGTTAAATGTGACTTGATATAATAATAAAGTAATTTTAGTCCATTAAAGCTTTTGTAAGAATATCTTTAACACGCTTTCGAAGAGGGCGCTTTTAGAGGAACGTCAAAGGATTTAGGCCTGCGTGCATTTTGCCTAATATTTAGGTTAAGTTCACCACGAAGGCTGGGGGAATAAATATGCGAGTGGAGTAATTTGTGCAGATAAATTAGTTCCTGCTCATTCCTACGAGTTTGCAGCGAAGTGAGTCCAAATTTGAGGAGTCTATCTTTGTATGAAGAGCAAGTTCTGCCCAATCTCTCCCTGTAACAGACGGTTCTTAGAAGCCTTTCCTGCACACGCTCAATTGAGGCAGAGTGAACCTTATAATATGGTGACCATACTACTGACCCATACTCAAGGGTGCTTCTAACCAAGCTAGAATACAGGCAGAATATCTCTAGCGACCGAATGACGATCCAGCTCGTGACCATGAATGCTGTAACTAAAGGTAATTTTATCCTTCTTCAAGGTGAAGGATAAAGTAAAGCACTTTTTTATGTTTAGAAACATTCTGTTCTGACTACACCATTGTGTTATGGCATCCAAATATCTTTGGATTGCCTCGCAGTCGTCTGTGCTCTCTATTGAGCGAAACAGTTTCAAATCGTTAGCGTACATTAAGCAGTTACTAGATATCTTGTTGGGTAGGTCGTTGATAAATATTACGAATAATAAGGGGCCCAGATGAGATCCTTGGGGAACTCCCGATGTGACCGTTACGAGTGAGGAGAGATACCCCTTCAGCGAGACCAGTTGAGACCAGTTGATAACTCTTTATAATTTTATACATTATAAAAGATTTGATATTCATTTTATCAAGTTGATTATTTGTCTTATTATGTATTAGACTGTCATTTGCTTTGGACTTGTTTGTAATAAAACAATTACCATGAAAATATTATTTTCTGTACTATTAGTATTTCATTTTAAATCCTAAAAATACGAACTATTTATTATAAACAATGACACAAGAAAGATAATTCACAAATTTTAAAATATTTTTTTTTACAAGAACGACACAACTTTACCATTTTCACACTTAAACACGAATAGCAAAAAACTGTCTGCATTTCTATTTACAAGCAAAACTATTTTAAAAAGCTGAATTCATGGGAAACAAAATAAAAATAATTATATGGTCTTACATGGAGCAGTTACTTTTTTATTAAATTTACAAACTTTAAAACCTAATTTCCCAAAATATGCTCATTTTTAATTGTGACATCCTTCTTGCAAATGAGCGGACAACTTGACTTTCGTTTCGCGGTAAATCAAATTCGTGCTTTCCTATAGAAAATATTATGGATGATTGATTTCACAACAATTAATTTATTGATCACACAATTCATTTATTAATCAACAAACCAACAAAACAAGTCCGCGCACCGGTACTTTATAGACATTAGACACTATTTTAGACATACTTTTGTAAAATCAAATTCCACTCAGCAACTCTATGACGGTTTGTGTTTGTATCCGTGTTTCTGTGTTTTACCACGTCTTTCGAACTTTCTATAAGCTGTATAAGGATATCCTGAAATAAAATAAACAATTACAATGCTATCACGTTTCCAAATCCCACATACGGCGACTATGTGGTAGTTATTATTATCTATTTGATTTACCTTTTCGTTTTGTGTCCAATTATCCTAGCGATCTTTCTATTTTTGATACATGTTGAAAACAAATCAGTCAATACACAACAAAATACGACTTTTTACAAATGAATTGAAAACGCGCTCTTTCTTTACAAACTCATGTAAAAATGTCAAAACAAATCAGATTCTTCTCATTCTGCTGTCATCACAACTTTTTTTTAAAGATTTGGGTTTTGATACTATTCAGCCATCATTTCAAGAAGCTTTTGTTCATTTACTCTGCAGTGTTGAATGCAACCTGCGTACTAGGAAATGTAATGAATGAACTGAGAGTGAATGAATGAATGTTTGTATCTAAAACTGGTGTTTAGCTAAACACTACCCAAAAACCTATTTGTGGTACAAAATGTTAAACACTGTTTTAAACCCTTTTTAAATTTAAAACAGTTTTTAACTAAACATGACTTAAAACCAGTTTTAACGGATGATTTGTAGTAAGACTGTTTATGTTTAAACAACCATTGAAATGCATAAATAGCAAATACCTTTATAGGTAATAAATACAATACATCACGTACCCCGCTTTAATAACCATTATGTTTTGCTGCATAGCCTTTTCATACACCTACGTTTCACATAGGAGGTACACATGTACGTCATAGGTATACACATAATATCTATACGTAAGCTTTTGTTATCACAAATGAATTCCCCTAACGTTAACTCTCAAGAAAACATTAGTTGGTAACTTCCCACCCGCTGTGCCCGCGATACGATAACTTAAAATCGTGTAAACAACACAAACAAAGCTATTTACAAAATATTTCTTATATTTTCCTTCAACATTGTAATATAGGATATTAATAAACTGTTCGCGAATTTATTTAGCCCGATGTAACTTCAATTATTGTACTAAATGCATTATGAGACTTATATCAAATACATATTGTTTTCTCCCTTTTTTTTATAAATGATTCACAGTACTTACATCCTCGTTGCCAAAATGTAGTATCCCGGCATCCCGGGTATCGGCTCCTTACGTCACACTGACTAACACGTCCGTCCTTCACCGTGGTGGCGAGTAAAGTATCCCCACCGCCACCCCGCCCCGGCCTCGTCGGGGAACCAGTGTGCGCAGGAGACGACAGAATACTTCCTTCTCTTTTACACATACACTACAATTATGAATGCTTATTGCGTATCTTCCAGCATATTGTGGACTTGTTTTTCATTATAAATAGCTATAGCTTTTTATACTGTGGAAATGGCTAATCTTAATATTTATTATACATACGACGTAACATCCTCAAGATTTTATAAACACTATGTAGTTTCACTTCTCCATGAACTGGCGTCGCACATAATTTTTAGAGCTATAAAATAAAAATACCTTCTGAACGATATTCGTATGACACACCCGCGCGCTGGTGGCGCCCTCTCTGCTACGATTCATTCTTTTTTTATGTGCGGGCGTCGCAACATTTCAGTTAATTTGAATTTAATTTAGTGCGTTTTAATTGAAGTTAATAGGTTTTATTCCAAGTTTTAAAATGGGAAAAAGAAAAAGTGATCGGTATAACTCCAAGATTCGACGAAAAATCAGGCGTTTGGAACAAAAGTTACGAGACACCTCATCAAGTTCGGACGAAGGTTAGTGTGGGTGTTTTATATTGTCTCCGCTCATAAGTTGGCACTAAAACAAACTCAAGGCATATCGTTACAATTAAGTTTCATAATGGTTTTACATTATTTTTAACACTCACAGTGTCATATTTTATTCTTAAAAGATGAAATATGAAACCAAAAATTGCGGAAGGGACAGGATTCGAACCAGCATCTTTCTGGCTATCCGGGCCAACTGCTCTTCCAATTGAGCTACCGTGCTGTCGGTCCGACCGCGCGAAATTCTTGGTCTCATTGATACGTCATTGCGTGACGTTAGCGCCATCTACCCGTCTGTTTATGCAACAGCGGGCCAAGTAGTTATTCTTTACAGAATAAATTCAACTTGGAAATGATAACGCTTCGCTACTCAATGGTTTTACATTATTTTTAACACTCACAGTGTCATATTTTATTCTTAAAAGATGAAATATGAAACCAAAAATTGCGCACGGGCGGGATTCGAACCAGCATCTTTCTGGCTATCCGTAAATTATTTTATTATTATTCTGTAAAGAATAACTACTTGGCCCGCTGTTGCATAAACAGACGGGTAGATGGCGCTAACGTCACGCAATGACGTATCAATGAGACCAAGAATTTCGCGCGGTCGGACCGACAGCACGGTAGCTCAATTGGAAGAGCAGTTGGCCCGGATAGCCAGAAAGATGCTGGTTCGAATCCCGCCCGTGCGCAATTTTTGGTTTCATATTTCATCTTTTAAGAAGTTTCATAATGTCAGAAAACATAGCAAACATTTTTTTGTAATTTATAATCAAAAGCATTATGAAAGTTATTTTTCCACTGTCATGTTTTTTTCCCGACCTACCTACATTGTTATGATTTTTTCCAACGATGTTGTTTATTGGCATTCCTGATATTTTATATCACAAAATACTTTGCAACAATACATAGATCAAGTTTCTATGGATACTTATGTTAGTGATCATCGTTGTGTCGTGATTTGTTTTGATAACATATGCCCTTTTTGTGTAAATATGAAATGATTTAGTTTAACATAATACGTAAGGTTAAGATATGACCGACACTTGTTATACTCCGTGTCATGAGCACGGCTGATAACAATCTAGTCTAGAGACGTACCGTGAGTACGTACAAAGACTTAAAACACTAGAAAGCTTTACGCTGCTTGTCAAATTCACAGTCTAGAAGCGTATCGTGAATACGTACAATGGCTGTTGAGACGAAACTCCCTCACGGAATTATTTTGCCTTGTTGTTGCAGAGTACCAACACTCCTTTTCAAAGTCGCCGTCTCCGCAACCCGTGCCATTGTCTTCTCAGTCGGATGCATCAGAGGATGATATGCAAATACGATCTTGCGTAGTAGCTATTGATGATCCACCAGTGACAAGCAATAATACAAATCTACCGGCGGGCGCAAACCACCCCTCTCAAGATGCAGAGCTTAATGTTACAAGCGATACGTTGACCACAGCTGGGCCGGAAGTTTTACCTCCAGAAATTCTGGATGCCTTAGGAGACCCAGTGGGAAAAGAGGAAGTCCTAGGTCCGGCAATTAACGAAGAGATTGCTAAACGTTGGGGTAGAATCCTGGTGGAAGGCTTGACAAAGGAAACTAAGGATGCCATCGTAAAGAAATCATTATTTCCAGAAAACTTTACCTTGTCAAAAGCGCCGAGGGCAGAGCAGAAGCCTCGCAGGAACAATAAGAGGTACCTCACGCCGGCAGATTACATTTTTTTCTTAATGAGTGGCAATCTATTACTAGAGACCCGGTTGTTTTAGACTATGTCAAAGGTTTTAAAATTCCCTTTGTTAAATCCCCTACTCAAGATTTTGAACCAACGAATCCTAAGTTCAGTGATACCGAAATTAAACAGTTAAAATTATCAATAAATAAACTTCTATCTTCAGGGGCCATAAAGATATGCAAAGACGTACCCGGACAGTTTGTGTCATCAATTTTTTTAATACCAAAAAAGGATGGTTCGTACAGGTTCATCCTTAACCTAAAAATTCTTAACAAATTTGTTCACTCAGAACACTTCAAAATGGAAGATATTCGAACAGCCACAAAGCTAATCAGCAAGGATTGTTTTATGGCTACCATCGACCTCCAAGAAGCATATTTTTTGGTCCCCGTACACGAGTCATCCAAAAAATTTCTTAGGTTCAAATTTCAAGGTTATACTTACGAATTTCAGTGTTTACCTTTTGGTTTATCTCTGGCACCCCTTGTTTTCACAAAATTGATGAAGCCAGTGGTCACTGAACTTAGGAATCAAGGTCTTCTTCTTGTAATTTTTTTAGATGACATTTTATGTATAAACAGCTCTTATAAAAGTTGCGCAAAAACAGTTTCCGTAACAGTAGACCTTCTCAATAAACTAGGATTTGTGATAAATCAAGAAAAAAGCAATTTAATTCCGAATCAATCACGTATATTCCTTGGTTTTGAGTTGAATTCGCAGCAAATGTGTTTAAGTTTGCCCGAGAAAAAACGTCTTAAGATTTTAAAAGAAACCAAACTTATTGTTTGCTTTCCTCAGCGTGCCCTACAGTATTTTATGGCTGGCTTTATACAAAGCGTTTTAAAAGGGAAAAGTTTCTGGCGCTGCGTAATTCCAATGATGATTATGACAGTGTTATGGATTTACCGACAGATTTAGCTTCAGACTTTAGTTGGTGGCAAAACAACATATTGACGTCAAGTAATCCCTTGCGCAGCGGGAATTACGTATTAGAAATTTTTTCAGACGCGTCACTCACAGGCTGGGGTGCTTACTGCAACGGCGAGCGTGCCAATGGTTTTTGGGATCATTCAGAGTCAAAAGAACACATAAATTTCTTAGAACTAAAGGCCGCTTTTATTGCGTTACAGTGTTTTGCCAAGGATATCTATAATAAAGAGATTTTACTCCGAATAGATAATACGACGGCTATAGCTTACATTAATAAATTTGGCGGTGTTCAATATTATCATCTCAATTTCATTACCAGACAAATATTGCAGTGGTGCGAGCAAAAAAAACTCGTAATATTTGCTTCGTACATTAAATCGAAAGAAAATAAAGAGGCAGATGAGGAGTCAAGACACACTAATATCGATACCGAATGGAGTCTCTGTCCTCAAGTTTTCGAAAAAATTAAAAGTGTCTTCGGTTGTCCTCAAATCGATTTATTTGCTACGCGGTTAAATACCAAGTGCAAATCTTATGTATCGTGGAAACGAGACCCTACAGCTTTTAATATAGACGCGTTTACAATAAACTGGAAACCGTTCTTTTTCTATGCGTTTCCACCCTTCTCATTAATTCTAAAATGCTTACGCAAAATCATTAATGATCAAACAACTGGCATCATGGTTGTACCTTATTGGCCTAGTCAGCCATGGTACCCTTTGTTTCTTTCTCTTTGCCAAAGTGAAGTGATGTTTTTTGGACCTAGTGATTCATTACTTCTATCCCCTTTCAGGACTCAACATCCACTATGCAAGCACCTTATCCTGGTGTCAGCAGTATTATCGAGCAAGCATACGTAAGGCAATCGTTACCAATGAGCGCGATTAGGATTATGATTTCATCTCTAGCTGATAGCTCTTTAAAACAATATAATGTTGTTAAAAGATGAAATATGAAACCAAAAATTGCGCACGTTATCATTTACAAGTTGAATTTATTCTGTAAAGAATAACTACTTGGCCCGCTGTTGCATAAACAGACGGGTAGATGGCGCTAACGTCACGCAATGACTCAATTGGAAGAGCAGTTGGCCCGGATAGCCAGAAAGATGCTGGTTCGAATCCCGCCCGTGCGCAATTTTTGGTTTCATATTTCATCTTTTAAGAATAAAATATGACACTGTGAGTGTTAAAAATATTGTAAAAAACCATTGAGTAGCGAAGCGTTATCATTTCCAAGTTGAATTTATTCTGTAAAGAATAACTACTTGGCCCGCTGTTGCATAAACAGACGGGTAGATGGCGCTAACGTCACGCAATGACGTATCAATGAGACCAAGAATTTCGCGCGGTCGGACCGACAGCACGGTAGCTCAATTGGAAGAGCAGTTGGCCCGGATAGCAAGAAAGATGCTGGTTCGAATCCCGCCCGTGCGCAATTTTTGGTTTCATATTTCATCTTTTAAGAATAAAATATGACACTGTGAGTGTTAAAAATATTGTAAAAAACCAATATAATGTTGTACTGAAAAAATGGTGGCATTTCTGCCATAACAAGGCATGTAATAATATTTTTGATACAAATATTTCCAATACACTCGAGTTTTTGGTTTCTGAATATCATTCGGGTGCTAACTATTCAACCCTTAACACTTGCCGAGCCGCACTTGCATTAATTCTAGGTAAATGTGTTAGCCAAGACGATCGAGTTACCAGATTCATGAAAGGGGTGTACAGAACTAAACCTTCTCTCCCAAAATATGATTACACTTGGGACCCCAATGTGGTTCTTGTGTGGGAACCACATTAATTACAATATTTATTTACATTTACAATATTTATTACAACATATTTACAATATTAAACATATTTATTTACATAATATAATACTAAACACTTACACTAAAATATTTATTTATTATCTAAAATATAGTACATTTAAATATAACACATAATACATTCATTCATCACACTTACACATAATCAATAACATAAAAACACTCAAACATAAATAAAATTAATTGCACGAGCAAACCCGCGCGATACTCGTAGTATGCGGCGAGCGTTGTATATCGATGCGCTATAGCTACGCGCGCGCACCGTGCACCGGTCGGAAGTTCGTTCGACTCCCGCGCGTTGCGAATGCTCGCCAGTCGAGAGAACATTGTCTGACGCATAACCAGTGCTCCTCGCCGCGCCGCCGATGCCTACGCGCTCGGTTACGTGATTCATAATTTAACGTTTTATTGTGCGCGTTCATCTTCTTGTGTTTTGAGCTATTGTACTGTGACTTCTACTGTGTTAATTCGTCTCTTTTATGTACTCCTTCTTCATGTTCTGTGTTGTGTAAAATAAACAATATTAACAGTGATTTGGACTTCATCACTTTAACTCCACACACACATATTAACCGGAAGTGGCCCAAGCACTTTCATACTTGAACATCTGACACAATTCTACCCAAACGAAAGTTTGTCATTAGACTCTCTTTCCAAAAAATTAGTAGCTCTTCTCTCGTTATCTACCGGACAATGTGTGCAGACGCTATCACTAATACGTTTATCTGGTATTAAAGCGAGTAGCTCGAGAATAGAATTCATTATCAGAGACTTGATTAAAACTTCGGCCCCTAATAGATCTGCACCCAAATTGATTTTACCTTTTTTTCCACACAAAGAAGAAATCTGTCCTGCAAAAACATTGTCATCATACATGAACGCCACGCAAAGTTATGGGAACCTCCCGCTAACAGATAAACTAATTCTCACAACCAGACAACCATTCCACAATGCCAGTGCCTCGACTATTAGTAGATGGATAAAAGCCGTATTGACGGAGAGTGGTATCGATACTGGCGTATTCTCGGCGCATAGCACTCGCCATGCATCGACTTCCGCCGCTAAACGTAGTGGAGTATCGATAGATATCATTAAGCGATCGGCGGGTTGGTCAGGCAATTCCTTAACCTTCGCTAAGTTTTATAATCGGCCGATACTGTCTGATGAATCCAATGCTTTTGCAGAGGCGATTTGTAATTCATAGCTTCTAATTATTTAAAAATACAGATGTATTAATTTTCTTATAAATGATATAACAATTGTAAGTTCTGAGGGAAATTTATTTCTTGTGTCTATTTTTGTTTATAGTGATTAAAATATTTATCCGTTATAATATTTAATTTACTTACGAATTCCCTTTTCGATCTCGTTCGTAAGGCGCTAAACATCTACATAGTGTTTATAAAGGGTCTACCTTGTTTCGCAGAATTTTTATTGTCATAATTATATTTGGCATATCATCAAATAGCATAAACTTCCTTTCGCAGAACATCAATAAGCATTCACTCATTTATCAGACGTTCAAAACGCATAATCGTGTAAGCTAGAATCATCTTTAGGCAGAAATTTAATATTCATAATAGTCTTAAAGCAGAATCATCCTAACGCAGAAAGTTCACAGATAGAATCGTCTTGTGGCATACAATTCGTATATATAGTCATTAATAAGCAGAATCATCCTATCGCAGAAAGTTCACAGTCCGAATCGTCTTTTGGCATATTTTTCATATTTAAAATCATTACAAAGCAGAACTA
Organism: Pyrausta aurata; assembly: GCA_963584085.1. Classification (NCBI taxonomy): domain Eukaryota; kingdom Metazoa; phylum Arthropoda; class Insecta; order Lepidoptera; family Crambidae; genus Pyrausta; species Pyrausta aurata. The sequence goes on along the minus strand of OY757262.1, from coordinate 10,961,409 downwards.
TCATATGGTTTTTATTTATCTGTGTATCCCAAGAAGTTCTATCTCAGCAACACTAACATACAACATGCATGGCAAATCAAACATGCAGCATGCAAGCAAGCATTCAGCATGCAAGTAAGTATGCAGCATGCAAGCAAGCAAGCAAAGCATGCAGCATGCAGCAAGCAAGCAAGCATGCAGCATGCAGGCAAGCATGCAGCAAGCAAGCATGCAACATGCATGGTTTCTGTCACGGCTCCGGCGCTGCGGGGCTCCGGCAGTCCCACGCGAGCTTATCGTCGCAGATGGTTTACGCTCACCACCGCAGCTTCGGCTCCGCGCCTACGCGATTTTGAATTACACTCTAGGGGTGGGGCAAACAAGACTGCGTGGAGTCGGTTTTGCACCGATTCGTTTCTGTCACTAACTTTTGTACCACAACTTAATTACTTTTTAATTCAATTTAAGGGTAAAATACTATTTAAAAGAAATAGCAATATGCGAAGTGAAATTATTCTAAACGAAATTCTGCTTTCTTCATAGTATGCCTAGTCAAATTATGCCAAATAAACATTATGCTTAGCGAAAGTATGCAAAGTAAAATTTTGCCAAAGGTAATTATGCCTTATAAATTTCTGCTATCTTAAAAGTATGCCATTGTAAATTCGGGCATATAAATATTCGACCAAACAATAATTATGGTAATAGAAAATTCTGCCTGAATTATATTCGACTAAAGAAAATTATGCCAAGTGTGTTATGCCAAGTGACTTTCGGAGCAAAAAGATTCTGCCAGATAGAGGGAACCCGTTTATAAAATCTTGAGGATGTAACGTCGTATGTATAATTAATGGTTAAACGAACTTACCTTAAGTGATGTTCGACCATAATTATACTAGACGTTACATCCGAAGAGATTTTAGTCCCACCCGAACCCATATCTAACAGCCCAAATATTTACAAACGAGATCAGTTTCTAAAAAATGAATCGTAGCAGAGAGGGCGCCACCAGCGCGCGGGTGTGTCATACGAATATCGTTCAGAAGTTATTTTTATTTTATAGCTCTAAAAATTATGTGCGACGCCAGTACATGGAGAAGTGAAACTACATAGTGTTTATAAAATCTTGAGGATGTAACGTCTAGTATAATTATGGTCGAACATCACTTAAGGTAAGTTCGTTTAACCATTAATTATCAAAATACTCGAGGACTGCGCACAAAAACGCATATATTTAAACGCAACTTGCGTTTGCATCAATTCGATGTTATCTCATTAACTGAATCCTGGCTTATCGATGGTATGAGCAATAGTGAGCTTTTTGATGATAGTTATCTGGTTTGGCGAAGGGACAGGAATTACTCACGCACTAAGGAAAAGTATGGTGGGGGGGTACTCTTAGCTGTTAGACGCGATCTTATAGCCACGGAGCGTCCGGAATGGTCTTCTTCCGCTGAAGACATATGGATAACCGTGACATATACATACAAGAATAAAACACCGTCTAAGGTATATTTTTGCACCCTTTATCTCTGCGATGGGTCGTCTTTTAGCACGCAATTGCAAAACTTTGCTGAAAGTCTATCATCTATTGTAAATACGTGTCCAAATGACAAGTTCGTTATATTAGGAGACTTTAATCTTCCTAAGGTCGACTGGATTAGTGACGGAGAAAACCTACAACCGCATGGCATTGCAGGCGAATCTCAAATAAACTTTTTCATCTCTCCTGTTCGGAAAATAGCACTTTCCTGTTTAGATAGCCGAGTGGAAAATAGCTTATCCATCCCTAGGGTGGAAAGTAATTTAGTTTTAATTGGCATGGTATAGAGTCAAGGCATGCAGTCAAAGCTTGGATCAAAGATAATTGAGTCACATCATATTATAAAAATAATAAACATTTTTGCTTAGCTATACATTGAAAAACATGTTTATTATGATCGTTGATATAAAAAATATTCAATTGATTCAATCTATAATTAAAATATACATTAACTAATCTGTGATCAAAATATTCGGCTTCCCGCCATAATACCAAGATGACACTTTTTTTTTACATTGTCAGTGTCATTTTTTTCTTTTTGAACTCTATGCCTTACTTTTTTAAATTTTGACAATTATTATCTGTGGGGAAATTTCGATCGATATTTTTTACAAGGATTTTAATTATTTCGTATCGTCTGCTTTTTCGTAATTTTTTCATGTTATTCTTTCTAATCATGTTAGATGTTTGGAAAACTGTAAATTAACTGTCTTTTTGTGCAAAAACCTGAGTTTTCCTTTCTCGCTGTACTACATAATACCTGACCATGACATCTACAACCACTATTGTAAATTTAATGTTTTTCCTCACAGTCGAAATGAAAAATAGTATGTTTAACTCGGGTGAAAGCACCATTTCACTCTCGAATTATTGGCGCTCTCACTTCGTTCGAGCGCCAGAAACATCTCGAGTGAAATGGGTCGCTTTCTCCCCTTGTATAACAATCTACTATTTCAACGTTCTACTTGAGTGTAATCTAAATCAATATAATCAATGTCGAAATATTAACAATAGACTTCTTGACTTAGTACTCTGTAATACGAACGTATCTGTTATAGCATGTGATGACCCACTTGTGCCCGAAGACGTGAATCATAAAGCCCTTAGTATATATCTTAACTACTGCAGTCCGAATTACTTAGCACCTAAAGCTAGACAGATATTTCTTTATCGGCTGGGAGATTATGACCGAATTAGCGCGTCAATAGCCGACATCGATTGGGAAACCAAATTGAATACTGAATCTTTAGAGACTGCGGTAAAATTATTCTATAAAATTATTTATGATCTAAGGAATAGGTATATACCACAAAAACCGTCGTTTTCGCAATGTTTTCCTCCCTGGTACAACTCGGCTCTGAAAAAAGTTTTAAAAGAAAAGCAAAAATTCCATAATAAATATCGTATATACAGAAACACTTCAGATTACAAAACTTTCTCTATTATTGAAAACCCTAAGATGTTTTGGTCCTTTATAAAATCAAATAAAAAAGGGTATAATTCTTTGCCAGCGAACCTATCGTACGAAGGGCAATCTGCTGACTCTGGCGATAAGATTTGTGAATTTTTTGCATCTTACTTTCAGTCCACATTCCTGCCTTGTAGCTCTCCCGGCACTCCCAATACACTTCTTCAACGTTCGCAAGATCATTCTCATACCATCGGTGACATAGAAATTAAGGCGGATTGTGTGCTGAACTTACTAAAGTCATTGGACCTTAATAAAGGCACAGGCCCTGACCTAGTGTCGCCAATTTTTATTGTTAATTGTGCTAAGAGCATTGTAATACCATTGACAATACTGTTCAGGCGCTCAGTGTCAGAGGGCATCGTACCCAACATATGGAAGGCAGCTTTTATCACCCCAGTGCACAAAAGTGGTAATAGAGGTGAAGTCAAGAACTATAGACCCATCTCAAAATTATGTTTATTTGCAAAAAGTTTTTGAACGCATCGTGTATGACCAGGTTTATAGTTCGCTATCTTGTATGTTCATACCAGAACAACACGGATTTCTAAAACACCGTTCCACCGTCCACTTCTAATCTTATAACGTTCACCGACTTCCTGACTTCCGGTATGGACGCAGGGGGGCAAGTTCACGCTGTTTTCACTGATTACTGCAAAGCGTTTGATCGTATAGACCACTCCATACTCCTAGAAAAACTTATTTCAGCCGGAATACACGGTAACCTCTTCAGATGGGTCACCTCTTATATAGAAAACCGTCCTCAAGCAGTAGCTGCAAATGGCTACTGCTCTAAATGGAGTTCCATCTCTTCTGGAGTCCCTCAAGGTTCCCTTTTAGGGCCCTTATTGTTTAACATATTCATTAACGACGTGACCAGCTGTTTTCTCTTCTCGAAGTTTTTATTATACGCAGATGATATGAAAATTTATAAAGAAATTAATAGTTTAAATGACTGTCGTTTGCTTCAGCTCGATCTGGATAGATTCGAGGAGTACTGTTGTAAAAATAAATTAGAGCTGAATTTATCTAAGTGTTACAGTATTTATTTTAGTCGTAAAGTCACTATTACGGAATATACATACTCGCTCAAAGGGGTGGTACTAAAAAACCTAGATCAAATTCGAGACTTAGGCGTGATACACGACTCCAAACTAACATACGAAACGCATGTTTATTACATAGTCAGGAAAGCCACCAAGACACTAGGTTTTATTATGCGTTCCCAATTCCGTGGTCTAAAGGTTGCCAAACTTTTATATTGCACATATGTGCACAGCATCCTCGAGTATTGCTCACAGGTTTGGAATCCACAGTACGATGTTTATATTGATAAACTGGAATGTATACAGCGTAAGTTTATGCGATTCTTACAGTACAAGTCTAGAACCTACATTGCGGACTACAAAGCGAGATGCAATAGGCATCACACTCTCCCGCTGCAAGAAAGGCGAAATATTGCAGACTTGGTGCTACTATTAAAAATAGCCCAGTCCAAAATTGATTCCCCACATCTTCCTTCACTGATAAATCTCAGAGTTCCAAACAGAACCTTGAGACGACCTGTGGCTCTTTTTATCCCACATAATACCACCAAGTATAGACGGAACTCTTTCTTCATTAGGGCTGCAAACTTGTTTAATGCAATCGCCGACGATCCCGAGCTTGACTTATTTAATACAAGTGTAAATAGTTATAAAAGGCGTCTGACACGTAAATGGTTTGACGGGGGCCCGAACTTAGTTAATCAACTGTATTTGACTTTGTTTCCCTCTTTTTATTATTCTCTCAGAATTTTGTTTTGTTGCTTCAATCAATCGAAGCAGTCTTTTTTTGTTTCTATTTTATTCAGTAATAATAAATATTCTGTGGTAATGTCTTAAAATCTAAAATCTAATGTTTTGTTAAAAAAAAAACTTTTTTCATACAAGCTCAACTAGCCTCTATATGTGAAGACACGTAAATGGTTATTAGTAAATAAGGTTTAGTATACTGTAGTGTTTTCCGAATAAAATAAAATAAAATAAAATAACCATGTGCAGTATGCCTCTTGGTAACCGGATGAGGTTGCGGGCAAGCCTTTTCGAACCTTCCGGAATTGCGTTCTTTGATTGCCTGCAACCTTTACCATTTCTCCATGTTGCTTCGGTTTCTGCACGGAGCCAAGTTCTTATTTGGGCCTGCGGTATGGGTAGTAATGGTTCCGGGCCATATACTGTTGTCGCCGAGCCCCTCTTGGCTAGTTCGTCGGCAGCGTCGTTGCCTAGTGAGTTACTGTGTCCTTTGATCCATTGCAAGGTTACCTCATTTGTGCTTGCTATGGATTGGAGTGCTTTATGGCACTCCCAAATAAGGACAGATTTGATGTTATTGTTTTGTAGGGCCTGGAGCACCGATGCGCTGTCCGAGACGATTTTAATGTGTTGGTCTTTTACGTCTCTGGCTGCAACCGCCTTTGCTGCTCTGTTGATGCCGATACATTCTGCTTGAAAGATTGTATTAAGCTTGTCAAGAGTAGTTGATATATTAATATTTAGGTCATTCGAGAAGACTCCAGCTCCTGTACCCTGTGAGGTTTTGGATTATTATCATTGAACAACTGTTACTAGCTCAAGGAACTGACACCACGAACAAATATCGTGCCTCATGAATTGACGCCACTGGCCATCAACTTATACAAAAAGTTTCTTATTCGAAATTCAAATTTCAAGGAATTCGTCACAATTTCGTCGACGTTTGTCATTTTTGCTTGACATATAGCTTCTCTTTAAGTAGTAATAACAACTCACTGGCTAAAACCTACTAGTGTGTATAAAGCGAGGTTCTCGGTACAGTGGTAGGCACACGGCACCGGTGTCACATCATTCTCCTCAAATCTGTCGAAATGTTGCAAATGATTTTAGTGATTCCTGTTTTGTTTTGGATGGAAATGTTAAAAATTAATCGACAAAATATGACAAATCAGGAAGGTCGATGTGATACCGTGTGTACCACTCACTAAGATACTTATTATTAACATTCAAAACCAAAAACACAGAATGTTGCATTACCGTATCTGATGGATTTCTAATTTTGGTGCAGTTTATAAATTTTGGTGTTAGATTATCTAATTTTGGTGGCCTGTGACAATTTTGGTGGGTGATCAATTTTGGTGTTTCAAATATTTCAGAAATTATTATTATTATTTGAATTTCACTGACGTTTCATGTAACTGTAGACAACACTCTTGCTTATTATGATTAAACAAATTTAGCCGAAAAGTTATAAACTAAAATTACCACCAAAATTAGACAAAAATTCATGGTTGTTGAGATTTGCCCTTATTATTATCCATTTTATTTACCTTTTCGTCTTTTGTCCAATTGTCCGAGCGATCTTTCTTTTTTTGATTCTTGTTGAAAACAAATCAGTCAATTGTTGGCAATCACGATTTTATTGTGAACCGTTGGTTGCTGATTTGATTTGCTGGTTGCTGATTTGATTTGATGGTTGCTGATTTGATCGCCGGAAGTTAAGTTGCGTCAAACTCAAAAAGGTGGCGCCACTGCTGCAAGTTCGGAAGAATTATCCGACGGTCGTCGTGGCGCATATTGAGTTCGGACACCAAAGCGTTAACTTCACTTAGCTGCTATTTTGTAACTCTGTGTTGTAATTTAGTAATTATTGAAATAAATTCGTGTTGTGAGAACTTTGATATTATTTTCGTCTACATCAGAAGTAGGATACCAATCCAGGTACTATGGGAAAGCGGAGCAAGCAGAAAAAACAGCCGTCGAGGAAAAGAACTCGCTCGAGCTCGAGCTCGAGTTCTAGCACCTCGGGCAGCGGCCGGACACCGTCACCCCCACGTAAACAAAGGAAGCGGGTATCACGTAAAGCTGATACCCCAACAGTAAGCTCGAACAATAATTTTACATTAAATAACATCATTCCCGAATTTGACCCTTTAAAAGATGATATTAATGCATGGCTAGGTATTATACATTCCTACTCTCAAACGTTTGCATGGTCGGATGAAATGATTCGCTATCAGGCTTTAAATAAATTAAAGGGACCCGCCAAAGTGTGGTATGAGTCATTGTTGCGCACTGAAAGTCAGTGGCCATCGTGGAAATGGCGAGATTGGAAAAGAAAATTAGCATCAAGTTTTCAAATACGTCGTAATATGTTTGATCTTTTAAAAGACATAATAGATAAAAAACCTACCGAAAACCAATCTCTTTACGAGTTTTATTTTGAACAAAAGTGCAAAATTGATCACCTTTCGTTAGGATTTTCGTAACAAGACATAATTTCTATAATTATTGGGAACATAGGAGCATGGGCGCGTCAGTCGAAGCGAGTAATTTTGTGACGTGTGATAGTTTTGCCAGTTTTCTACATGGCCGTATTTATAAGACTAAAACACCGCCCAAACAATTAAATTTAAATATGCGTGATACTTCTACTAAGCCATTTAGTCATTCATCACTAACACAAAGGCAGACTTCTACGTCAACTCCATTGCCACACGCGAGTGTATCAGGTCAACAGCAAGTGCCTCCCAAACAGGATTCAGTCCAAACACTTAATCGCAAACCAATTAGGTGTTATTTATGTGGTGGTAATCATAAGAGGAGCCAATGCGATTCTAATAAGTGTGAATATTGTGGAAAACGGGGTCATTTAGAAGCTGTATGTTATCATAAACAAAATGCATTGAAAGCGGAAAAACAAGAAACAAAAACCGTCTCCATTGCAGATTCACGTAATAAATTTGTCAAATTTGTTCAAATAAACGATTTTCATCACGATGCATTTATAGATACAGGAAGTAGCTGCTCTTTATTGTCAGATTCATTAGCTAAATCAAAATCTTTAAATTACATTCAATTAACCTCACCCGTTCACTTACAAGGATTTTCAAAACAAAATACGAAAACTATTAAGCATAAAGTAACAGTCGATCTTAAATTAGATTATGTTTCTATAACAAATGTAGATTTTTATATTATTGATGATTTGGCTGATTGCGACATTTTGATTGGGAGAAATGTTACTGAGCGCCCTGACCTGATGTACTCGCGTGTTGGAAGCGTTTTCAAATTTGACTATGCTAATGCATTCACTGAATTTTGTAATAATGTGATGAAACTTGAGGTAGATTGTACTGAATACCAAAACGAGTTGGTAACCCTTTTAAAAAAATACAGTGATTGCATCGCAACAAATGTCAAAGTGTTAGGTAAGGTGAAAGGTCATGAAATGGTAATTAATTTGACTACATCTCAACTTATTCAATGCAGACCTTATCGAGCCTCGAATAGTGATAGGAAAATTATGCGCGACATGGTTAATGAACTGTTAGAAAATAATATCATACGGGAAAGTAACTCACCCTATGCTAGCCCCGCGTTACTTGTCGGTAAAAAGAATGGCGAAAAAAGGCTTTGCATTGACTATCGACAATTAAATAAAATAACAGTTAAAGACAAATACCCTATGCCCCGTATAGAGGATTTGATCGATAGGTTACAGGGTCGTAAATGCTTTACTTGTTTAGACTTAAAAAGTGGCTACTACCAAATTTTGATGAGCGAAAAAGAGGGATCAATAGAAAAAACGGCATTTATTACAGATGACGGGCACTATGAGTTTCTTAGGCTTCCATTTGGTTTGGCAAACGCACAATGCTGTTTCCAACAGATGATGAATAAAGTTTTGGGTAACTTACGATTTGTAAATGTTATTCTTTATTTAGATGACGTTTATTTAGCAACAGAAACGATTGAGGAAAACATTGAATTACTAGAAAAGGTTTTACAGATATTCAGAGCGCATGGCTTGACACTTAACTTAAAGAAATGTCATCTTTTCAAAACTGAAATTGAATTTTTGGGATATAAAGTGAAACAGGATTGTGTGATGCCAAATGAATCCAAAGTAGATGCGGTCAAAAACTTTCCGACACCCAAAACAGTGCACTAACTTCGGCAGTTTCTTGGTTTGATAAACTATTTTAGGAAATTCATTAAAAACTGCGCAATGATTTCTGCTCCTTTGACGAAACTGCTAAAGAAGGACGCTGTATGGGTGTGGGACTCTGAAAAAGAGCAAACATTCCAAAATTTAAAAAACAAGTTGACCTCTGATAATGTGTTATAAATTTTTGACCCAAATCGTGAAAATATTTTATGTACAGACGCTAGTAGGGATGGTATTGCCGGAATTCTTGTGCAGGTAACAGACGAAGGTGAAAAACCGGTGCATTACTATAGTAGACAAACAACGGAAGACGAGAAAAAGTTTCACTCGTTTGAGCTAGAACTATTAGCCATCGTATGAAAGGGCTATATATAACAGGCTTTATAACTTTTTGGAGAAACATTCTATTCTGAGCAAAGAACAAAAAGGATTTCGCAAGAACACATCAATAAGCATCATATCATCATAGGAGACTACGATAGTTTGAACAAACATTTCTCAGAAATCGACTGGCAGTGTCTTGTGGGATCAAGCACAGTAAATGACGCTACAGATTTGTTTTACAGCATTTTTAATGACGCTATTTCAAATTTTGTCCCCTTTGCACGACAGCGTAGCTCAGCTCATAAATATCCAGTTTGGTTTAGTAAATCTCTGATTAAAATAATAAAAGAAAAAGCTATTAACGGACGGTCATCTTAAAACAAGTCGTGTTTACTTCGCTCCGCTAAATATTCCAAATGCGGTATAATAAGTAATCTTATCCCAAAGTGTTGTGTTCGACTATGAAGCTCCTTCGCTGGTCCTGCCTGTGTTGAATTTTCACAACAAAATATCTGCGAATTTGTGAGTAACAACGATAAATATACACAAAAAATACTTCTACCGGCCCGTGTTCTTGACCTAGGGCAACCCGCCGCTGGCTCACTGTGACGTCATCGAGGCGGACGGCACGGTGCACCCACACAATCACTGCACTTGAAGCGCCTAATCTTTTTTACTGCGTTACGACCACAGCTGTGATTTGTTGCTCGCGAATTTCCTAAAGGCTTATCAAATTCCTTAACATGGACAAGAAATGTGTTGGCTGCAAGGGCGCACTGTCAAAGACACAGTTCATGACCTGTCGTGATTGTAAACAAAAATACGACCTGCAATGTGCTAATGTTTCACCTAGACGTTACTTAAAACTAGATGATGAAAAGAAACGAATGTGGAAATGCCCCGAGTGTCACAGCAAGCGCCCGAAGAAGGACAATACAAACACTCCGATTCGTTCATGTAGCCTAGCAGCGGACGTGGCATTGGTTAGCGACTCCGAGGAGCTGTCCGCATCAGCAGATACGCGTTCGGAAAGCCGGGGTGTTGAGTGCGGTACGTCGCAAGAGCAAAGTACAGCCACAAGCAACATCACGCTACGCCAAAAAGCTGGGCCGAGGACCGCTTCAACCGTGGAATGTGCAGCTGATGATGACATAACTGAAGACAGATTTCGCTCTCTGTGGAGAAATGAATTGAGACAGGAGTTCAAATCCATGATAGACGTGTCCAATAAAGGTCTTTCAGACCAACTTAAGACAATAAATGAGCAGTGCTCAGGTTTTCTAGATTCTGTCAGCTTTATCAGCAAACAATACGATGAACTTCGAAAAGAGCTGACTGACCTGAAGAAACTGCTTACCAACTCAACGTCGGAGATTAACAGTCTTACTACAAATCATCCGTTAAAACTGGTTTTAAATCATGTTTAGTTAAAAACTGTTTTAAATTTAAAAAGGGTTTAGAACAGTGTTTAACATTTTGTACCACAAATAGGTATTTGGGCAGTGTTTAGCTAAACACCAGTTTTAGATACAAACATTCATTCATTCACTCAGTTCATTCATTATATTTCCTAGTACGCAGGTTGCATTTAACACACTTCAGGGTAAATGAACAAAAGCTTCTTGAAATGATGGCTGAATAGTAACAAAACCCAAATCTTAAAAAAAAAAGTTGTAATGACAGAAGAGAAGAATGAGAAGTATTTGTTTTGACTTTTTACAGGAGTTTGTAAAGAAAGAGCGCGTTTTCAATTTATTTGAAAAAGTCGTATTTTCTTGCGTATTAACTGATTTGTTTTCAACATGAATCAAAAAACAAAGATCAAATGGATAATAATAACTACTACATAGTCGCCGTATGTGGGGTTTGGAAACGTGATATGATAGCATTGTAATTGTTTATTTTATTTCAGGATATCCATAAACAGCTTATAGAAAGTTCGAAAGACGTGGTAGAAAACAGAAACACGGATACCAACACAAACCGTCATAAAGTTTCCGAGTGGAATTTGATTTTACAAAAGTATGTCTAAAATAGTGTCTAATGTGTGTGTTGTTTTGTTTGTTGATTAAGTCCAATAAATCAATTGTTGTGAAATCAATCATCCTTAATATTTTCTTTAGGAAAGCACGAATTTGATTTACTGCGAAACGAAAGTCAAGTTGTCAAATGTCAATCCATCTATTTTTTGAGGTTAAATACAAGATAAAATAGGGGGGAGGGTGTTTAACTAAAACACTGTTTAAAAGAGTGTTTTAGCGCCAAAAACTGATTTGTGGTAAGGATTTTCTTAAAATCTTGTTAAACAGTGCCTAAAACTTTGTTTAAGTGATTTGTGGTAAGGCTGTAAGTGTCTCAAAGAAGAAAATAGAGCTCTCAAAGAAAACCTCACGGCGATCACCAGCAGAGTAAAACATCTTGAGGACGAAAACTCCAAACAACAGCAATGGGCTAGACTTCAAAATATAGAGATTACTGGCGTCCCGGAGGAAAAAGATGAAGCCACGGACGATTGCGTACTCAAAGTCGCGCAATACATCGGAGTCACTCTACAGCCTTCCGATATTGAGTTCGCGCACCGAGCCCAGCCGCGGCGCGCCGTGAGCGCGTCCCGTGCGCGTCCCATCGTCGTCCGTTTAAGGCAACGCACCACAAAGGATAAAATAATCGCGGCAGCACGCAAAAATCGCAACATGAGTGCTAGGGATGTGGGAATCGGAAGCGAGTCTCAGAAGATATTTGTAAACGAGCACTTAACAAAAGACAACAAAATGCTTTTAAGCTCCTGCAAACAAAAAGCTAAGGAACTCAATTATAAATATATTTGGACAAAAAACTGTCGCATCTTCGTCCGAAAAAACGACACCTCGCCTCCGATTCCTATCAATTCCGCCGAAGAATTAGTCAGAATTATGTAAAACATCGCCCTGTCTCACTACTACTGCTTTGCTTTTATCTTTTATTTACAAGTACAGCACACACTCTCTCACGCACCATCCACCACACTCAACATAATCAAATACCTTATATTACTATACCTACATCACACATAATACATTACTTTGCCGTACAATTCAATAATTCATTTACTCACCACATTTTAAATATCACAACTAATCTCAGAATTATAATTTTAGTACAAATATTATTAATTGCATACCAACAATTAAATGATTACAGACATAACGTTGTCTCTTGCAAGTTCAGTTACAGCACAAACTTCAAATATGGCTAACGAAAGACCACGTAAACTCCAAATACTCTACCAGAACGTTAGAGGGTTGAGGACAAAAACAAACTAATTTTATAATAACGTTTTGCTATCGAATCAGGATATAATATTAATAACAGAGTCTTGGCTCTGTGAAGGCATTCTGGACAGCGAATTGTGCGACGGTAAATTTATTTTACTCCGCAGGGACCGTGGTTCCCTCGGAGGTGGAGTAATGGTACTTTGTAAACCTGATCTCCAGGCTCGATGTAGACCGGAGTGGTATAGCAGCGACTTCGAAAACCTGTGGATTACTATTCCTGCAAAATCGTTAGGAGCCTCCCACGATTTACATATAGTTGTTGTATATATTCCACCCAATTCAGAAATACCCCGAAGAATTAGTTCATTTATAGACAATACATCGCATATTCACAAGACACATCCCTTTGATCATTTTATAATTGCAGGAGATTTTAACCTTCCTTGTATCAAATGGGATCTCGCCGCACCAATCGTAATGAAAAAGGGACCTGTAGAAATTCAGAACTCGGCCTCAAGTCTTATATCACAGTGCAATTATATGGGCTTGACACAATACAATAAGATACCTAATAATTGTGGCAATGTCTTAGATCTACTTTTTTCCGACTTTGCGCTTGTAATCAGTAAATCAATAAACCCACTTGTGAAGGAGGATCTACTTCACCCCACGTTGTTAGTTACAGCCAAAGATATCTTAGTGCCTTTCCTAAGACCAAAACCACGACTTAAATATCAGTTTAGAAAAGCTGACTACAATGTTATAAACCAGTGCCTCGAAGAACAGGATTGGTCTTTCATAACCTCCGTTGAGGATATTGAGGACGTGTTGAATAAATTTTACTCGATAATAAACACGATTATCCAGAATTATGTGCCCCAAGTCTATTGCTCATTTAAGTACTCTTACCCAGTATGGTACAGTAAATCACTAATAAAACTAATCAAAGAAAAGTCAAAGAAACATAGGAATTGGAAAAGGTACGGGAACCCCAATGATTACGCTGATTTTGCAGAGTTAAGAGTTAGGCAAAAAACTCTTCAAGCGGACTGCTATCACAAATATATTGAAAGCGCCCAGCAAAATATAAAATCTAACCCTAAGTTTTTCTGGTCTTTTGTTAAATCAAAAAGGAAAGCGCAAAGTAGTTATCCTCAACAGATGACATTTAGAAACAACATTTTAATTAATCCCGACGAAATAAGTAGAGCATTCAACGACTTTTTTAATCAAAATTTTAACGCCCCACTAGATACGTACTCGGGCACTCAAATAAATTTTATCTCACAAAATATTATCAATAATATACAATCCGATGAAAAAGAAACTCTTAAACTGCTTCAAAACCTAGATGCAAATAAAGGTGCTGGTCACGATAATCTACCACCTATATTCTTTGTTAGATGCGCAGAAACTTTATCTGCCCCTATATCACTGTTATTTAACAGATGTTTTATGAAAGGACATTTCCCAGTCGAATGGAAAATAGCGCACATTGTACCCATCCATAAAAAAGGTCTTAAAACATCAATCGAAAACTATCGTCCAATCTCGATACTGAATGTCCTGAGTAAGGTAATGGAAAGAGTGGTATTTAATAATATATACCCTTTTATCGTAACCTCTTTACCTTCTGAACAGCACGGTTTTGTTAAGGGACGTTCTACGGCAACTAATTTGGGGGTCTTCGTGGATTATGTTGCTACTAATATGGATGGTGGGTCACAGGTTGATGTGATCTACACGGACTTCGAGAAGGCCTTTGATCGGGTAGATCATGTCATACTTCTGCGCAAGTTGCTCGCTCTCGGAATACGTGGCAACCTACTGCGATGGATGGAGTCATACCTAAAAAATCTAAGAATAATTGGTGAAAGTAATATCTAACACACACACACACACACAAAAACACACACACACACACAAACACACACACACACACACACACACACACACACACAAAAACACACACACACACACAAACACACACACACACACACACACACACACACACACACACACACACACACACACACACACACACACAAACACACACACATACACATAGTGAGAGATATTAATACACGACATATCTGATGACCGTTACTTAAATATAGTACATAAAATGTAAATCCGTCATTGGCTGTAAGTCCGATAAGTCTGTATATTTTGTTATCATTTTTAAGAGCTGTGGATTTTGTAATACAAATAAAATAAAATAAAATAAAAAAGCCAAAGCGCATTCAAGGTGGAAAAAATATAATAATCTCCTCGATTACGATGATTTTTCCTTGTTGCGTAAAAGACAACGCCGTGTCCAAGAAGCTTGCTATAAAAAATATATCAGTAGTGTCGAAAACTCGGTAAAAAACTGTCCTAAGATGTTTTGGTCGTATATCAAGTCATTGCGTGGGGGATCGAACTACCCAAGGACCCTTACGCTAGGCTCCAGCACCTACACAGACGGATTATCAATTTGTGAAGCGTTTAGCGAGTTCTTTAAAAGTGTTTTTGGTGATTCTAGCATCACATCACGACCTATTTCGCAAATTTCTATGAGCGCCGACTCAATCTCAACATTCAACATTACTGTTGAGACTGTACTTAAGTCACTAACCAGCCTGGACTGCTCAAAGGGTGCCGGCTGTGACGGCATTCCCCCCTTCTTCTGGAAACATTGCGCTAAATCATTAGCATTGCCGCTATTCATTATCTTTAACCGATCTTTAGGTGAGAGCACTTTTCCCACTGCATGGAAAAGTGCCCATATCATACCTCTGCATAAGAAGGGCTCAAAAACATGCGTGGAGAACTACAGAGGCATATCAATACTAAATACATTAGGTAAAGTTTTTGAAAAACTTGTTTATGATGCTTTATATCCCGTTATTCATAAAGGTATGTCGGACCGTCAGCATGGCTTCTTGCGCCGTCGATCCGCTATCACGAATCTGTCATCTTTCACTAATTACGTCTTGACAAATATGGACGGTGGTGGGCAGGTTGATGTGGTATACACTGACTTCGAAAAAGCTTTCGATCGTGTGGACCACATCATCTTGCTACAGAAGCTGTATGAGCTGGGTATTCATGGAGACCTACTTCGTTGGATAAGATCCTACTTAGAAAATCGTTCTCAAGCTGTAGTGCTATGTGGCTTCAGATCAAATTTTGTGAAGATACCTACTGGTGTCCCACAGGGTTCGCACCTTGGGCCTTTATTTTACAACGCATATCTTTACGACATAGGGTTACATGTCAGACATGCCGAACACTTGCTATACGCGGATGACAAAAAAGTATTTTTCCGCATCAGAAATCAACTGGTGGATCGCGGCATCGTCTGCGCGGGCGGCCTGAAGTTTCTTCTGCCACCCTCACTTCATTTAATAAATTGTCAGTATAGCGGCTTGAAGTTTCTTCCGCCACCCTCACAACACTAGATAAATTATTGTCAGTACAGTCACCTCGACAAACAACACTCACGGTATCGCGGTTTGCATTAATCGGTAACACTCGCGGCCTACACTTGTTAATCACTGGGTTCCATACCGATGACAACTTATATCCATCATCCCGATTGAAATTCTTGTACTTACGAATCTCAATCGCTTCACGTATTATTCTTGAAAAATAATGACGATCGGTGGAGAGGATTTTCGGATCATGTAACTCCATCCAGTGGTTAACTCCTTCTTGCAAGATGTGTTCAGCGACCGCGGATAATATTTCGTGTTTAGACCCGTCATGTCTAATTCTCATTGTAATGCAACGCGAAAGTTTAAAATCTCATATATTAATGATATTGTTAAATCTAGTCTGCATCCAATGATTCTCTTTGCTGATGATAGTACTATTTTTATTGAATGTAATAGTAGGGGAAATTATGAACAAGATATCAACTTTACTCTAGATAACATAATCAAATGGTTGATATCTAACAATTTGAAAGTAAATTTAGAAAAAACTTTAATATTGCAATTCTCTCAGAGGATGAGTAACCCGATGCTATCAATAAATTACGAAAATGATAGAATTTATGAAACAAATGTTACTAAGTTCCTAGGTATTTATATTTGTAGTGTTTGTGGTATCTATACATAAGTAGATACACACCGTCTCGGGGCAAGCCACATAGGTTGCTACGTCAGTGACATAGTCTATACACGTCTAGATGTCTATGGTCACAACACGGGAGCCGCGGACGAGAGTGGACGTAGGCTATCGCTATGTGTGCTTGTGAGGCGAGCCGGTGTTGGGAGTCACGTCCAGGGTGAGGATATGGGAAACGCTATATTGGCGACGAGGTGAAAGGTACAATTTTACATATTTTCTATATTTAAAGCGAAAAAAAAGGAGATAAAAGGAATTCGTAAGTCGGATTGAAACTGTATCTTGCTCATATAAAAGTGTTACTATTTCTTTGTGAAGTCTATTCGAAATGTTGTGTTAATTTCTATTGGTAAATTAATGATATACCTACGTAAACTGTTCGATAATCGTTAAAATATAAAACCACTAAGATCAGCTATCCAACTAAACACAAGGTTAGGTACCTATGTAAAATAGTATGATCATACTTTGCGATGTGAATTTCAATTATGACGCGATTTTCAGAATAACGCGGACTGCAGCTTTTATAGTAAATAATGTAAACATTCAGAGATTTTGTTGATTTCGACAAAGCAAATTATTGTTTTTTTATAATTTCGACAGTCATCATATGGTGTGCACAGATTAAGTCATAGATATGAAAGATACTACACAGATTGGAAAGCTCTTAGAGCGTTTGGGACCCTTAAGGGGTTTGGGGAAGCAACCTGTGATGTCGCTAACGTCGTTTTATTTTTCTTTTAAGCGGATGATGAACAGGCAAAGGTATGGTATCATCACACATTAATTAAATATTTTATTTCTAATTAACAACCAGCTTAGATTTTAAATGACACCCTAATTATCACACCTATTAATAGTAGTTAAGGTTGGATAAATTAACTTTAAAGATTTTGTGCAAATCTAAATAATATTTAATATTTTTTTTAGTAACGCAACAGAATAACGTTAACTTATTATTTAGTCAAAGAACGGAACCTTAACCTTAAAAGTTGCAGATTCGATGAACACTGACAGATCTTAGGGTTACAGCTAAAGGTGGGAGTGAGAAAGAAGATTTCATAATGAACACACCCGTCCCTGGTGAGTCACCTACACCTGGATTAAGTCAAATGTACTTAGTAGTGGGAGTGAGCGATTATTATACTAACATAGCTTTTAAGTATTTTTGTTACTAACCTGTATGGACACTATTGGTCTGAAATAAAAGAGTTTTATTTTTATTTTATTATTTTTTATTTATTATTATAACGGAATAATTAATATAATATTTATTTTTAATCAAATATGATGTTGAAATCATTTAGTCCATGACACACTTGGTGGTGTTATTAAAATCTATTTTTTTTTTGTTGCAAAAAAAAAAAAAGGCACAAGTACGGCCATTGCATTATTTATATAAAGAATTATCATTATATCTAAAGAAACAACATATTTCTGGGCGGAGGTATTGTGATGTTTCTACCGACATTTAAAATTGTGTTCTAAGACATGGCAATAAGACATGTTTTTGGTTGCAGTTATTCGATATTATAACAGATCGACGATAACTAATAAAAATAACACTTTCCATGACATTTCAAATTGAGTTTTAAGTCATAGCAGTAAGACAAGTTTTGATTGCAGTAATTCGTTAACATATCAGATCGACGATAACTATAAAATAACCCCTTCCACGACATTTGAAATTGAGTTTTAAGTTATAGCAATAAGGCTTTCTGTTTGCAGTACTAGTAAAATAGCATATCAGTCCTGCAAGACTAATATTATTATAACGTCAAAATTAACATGTTATTTATTAGTAACAAAAGTGTTATATTATGTTGCCGAATTCTATCAGTTATACCCACTCTACTTAGTAGTAGAAATAGTAGAAAAAAGAGGCAATGGGATGAAGCCATTGTGAACATCTTTCAGATTAGTAACGGTTTGCTCTTTTTTATCGCAATGATATTCTATTTTGGAGCCCTAACATATTTAATCCATTGGGCACCAAGTTCCGAAACAATATATTGCATGTATGAAATTAGAGTTCACTTTGCATTTTTTGTTAACGGTTTATTTGTTAACAGATTGATTTAAGAAAAGATGTGATATGTTATCTTATTATTATACATAAACAAAGTGTAACACTTTGTAGTTGCACCGCTTTGGGACTCGGGAACGGGTGGACCGGTTTTCGTGACATTTGTTCTGTTGGATTTGTCTTCGCTCCGAATAGCAGATTGGCTTATATAATATCGGTATTTATGAGACGGGGCGGGCCCGCTAGTATAATTAAAATGTGAAATTTATTTTAATAATGTACTTGTGATTTCAGATTCTCGATCATGAAGACTCCATTAAATTGGAAGCACCTTGACATCCATTAAATTGGAAGTACCCTGACATCCATTAAATTGGAAGTACTCTGGCATCCATTCAATTGGAAGCATCTTGACATCCATTAAATTGGAAGTACCCTGGCATCCATTAAATTGGAAGCACGTTGACATCCATTAAATTGGAAGTACCCTGACATCCATTAAATTGGAAGTACTCTGGCATCCATTCAATTGGAAGCATCTTGACATCCATTAAATTGGAAGTACCCTGGCATCCATTAAATTGGAAGCACGTTGACATCCATTAAATTGGAAGTACCCGGGCATCCATTAAATTGGAAGCATCTTGACATCCATTAAATTGGAAGTACCTTGATATCCATTAAATTGGAAGTACCTTGATATCCATTAAACTGGAAGTACCTAGACATCCATTAAATTAGAAGTATAGTAAGATCCATTAAATGTAAAGTAGCATCCATTAAATTGAATGTTAACATCCATTGAATTCAAAGTAGTCATTCATTAAATTGTGCGTAGATTTCCAATAAATTGGTAGAAATCATTCATTCACAAATAGTAGACAACAATTTCCCGGTTGTTTTTCCGCTCTTTTTAGGGCTAAGGATCATATCCGTACAGCCACAATAAGAGTAACGTAGGTAAATGGAAAAAGTGTACCCTAAATAAAAAAAATAAGTTTGCATTCATTTGTAGTCACACATGGTATTGTTAAAATATTTAATTTGCTGAGAACAGCTCATGCACAGATTATGTAGACAACATTTTCTCGCTTGTTTTTCATGCTCTCTTGTGGGGCTAAGGATCATCTCCGTACAGCCACAAAAAAGAGTACCTTAAATGGGAGTACACTTTTCCCTATCCTAAAAAAAAAACTTGGTATAAAAAAAAATGCCGTTAAATTATTAGTTCGAACATAAAATAAATGTCGAATATTATTTCCGGATTAACCATAACTTAACATTTAAAATGACTGAATTATCTTACTACTTATCAAAGATGAGTAAATTATTGTTGACTTTACGGCTATAAGTTACATCCATCTATTAAATTAGGAAATTGGAAGTACCAGAAAGCAAGGGTGACTTTCTGAATTAGGCTACTAACAACAGCACCTATTATCAAGAAAGAAAAAAAAAACAACCTAAGTTATGCAATTTGTAAGTTATTCTAATACAGTGCCATACAATCATAAAATAAAAAGAATTTGTTTGATTTGAATTTGAGATACTTTAAATATGAGCGTAAAGCAGTGACTTTGAGGTTCCATAAAATCAGTGTAGGTATTGTAAATATATCGATGCTATGCCATGTTCATTGTAAGGAGTAGTAGTAGTACGGCTATAAGCTAGGACTGTTAGCAGTTCTAGCAGCATCATCTAGAAAACGATAGTTTTGTAAACTTGTTAAAAAGGAAGAGAAGATGGGCTAGTGTAGTGTTATAAGCTTTAGCCAAAATAATGAGGTCCAGAAACAATGATTCAGTAGAACAAAGTCAGTAGAAGAATTAATAGCTACGAAAATATAACGTATTTGGGAATAACAATAAAACATGTGATATATTAAGTATGTGTTATTCCTGAGACATTGACTTCGAAAATAATAAAGTTAAAATAAAAATAAATGATACGCCTACAAAGTCAAATAACAAATAATTGTGAAACTCGCTCGATTTGATAGATGGCACAATCCACGAAGTAATGTAAGCGTAAAATAATAAAACGAATCAAAATGAACACTTGTAAAAATAATATATACTTGTAAAAATACCCAACTAATATCATCGGTGGAATGATGTGAAATGATGAAAAGATTCCGGATTGTGTAGCAACGATTGAACGAGCCAGATCGTTATAGATCATAGGCCATGGCATCGGCATCGGTAGTGTTGAAATATGGGACTTGCTACAATCAAGTCAAAAAAGTACATTTATAGCGTTTGGAATTTGATGTCCAGTATATATTAGTTTGCAAACTCATTAAATAAAAAGCAAAAAATCATTTTAATATGAAAGGGATGTAGTGTTTGTGGTATCTATACATAAGTAGATACACACCGTCTCGGGGCAAGCCACATAGGTTGCTACGTCAGTGACATAGTCTATACACGTCTAGATGTCTATGGTCACAACACGGGAGCCGCGGACGAGAGTGGACGTAGGCTATCGCTATGTGTGCTTGTGAGGCGAGCCGGTGTTGGGAGTCACGTCCAGGGTGAGGATATGGGAAACGCTATAATATTGATAGTAATATGGCGTGGAAGTCTCATTCAATGAAGGTGTGTAAAAAGTTGTACAGTTTTTCTTATGCTTTATATAAATTGTCAAAAGTAGCAGACCGAAGCACAGTTTTAACGGCATATCACGGATTTGTATCATCTACACTGCGTTATGGTATTGTGTTTTGGGGAAACTCAACACATAAAGAAACTTTATTTGTCGCCCAGAAGCAATGCATTCGGTCAATATGTAATTTAAAACGTACAGAAAGTTGTGAGCCATATTTTAGAACTTTAAAATTGCTCACCTTGCCATGTCTGTATATACTGGAATGTTGCGTTTTTGTCAAGTGTAATCCGGACTTGTTTCCATTAATGGAGGCACCTAGCCGACCCCTTCGCCCAAGGCGACCCTTAATTCGCACAAATTTATGTAAAACTGCACTCATGAAAAACAGTGTCATTGAAATGGCACCAAAAATATTTAATAAACTACCAGAAACAATAAAGAATTGCACATTTAAACATTTCAAAATTAAGTTGACTGAGTTTCTCATTGAAAAATGCTATTATACTATTAAGAATACCTTTTAGACCCGGAAATAAATGATTAAATGTAATGTATGTATATGTAAATGACTTCAATAGATATAATTTAATTATGATTAAATTAGTATAATTAGAATAGATTTATAATAATAGCACCGTTTTCCCCCCGAAGGGTAGAAAACGGATATTTAGGTTCCAGCGTAGCTTGACCCACTATTAGGTGTGTGTGAGATAACCCCTTGGATTTTAGAGTGAGACAGCACGATATCCCTACCTAACACCCCCCTCCGCGCGGCTCGCGCCCCACCAGTGGCGCGCGCGCGCCATGTTGCGCCGGGCGGTCGGAGCCGCTCCTCAGTACTTCCTCACATCAGCCCAGGCCGGCAAGTCATGAAAACATAGTGGGTCAAGCTACGCTGGAACCTAAATATCCGTTTTCTACCCTTCGGGGGGAAAACGGTGCTATTTAGGTGTCCGAGCTACGCTTGACCCACTATTAGGTGTGTGTGAGAAGTGTTTATTTTCTGCCGGCGGTGAATGTTTTAATTAAACATTGATTCATATATATATAGGTGTGGAGGTAGGGTAATACAAATTTATTGAAATGATATTAAAACCTTTTATATCCTTTTTTATTCTACATTTTCAACATTTAAGTAGTGCGAAAATTGTAGCATTTGCAAATTAAACCACAAACAGAAACAAGGCGGACTAATTGTGATTATTTGACTTATTGCTAGTCAATTGATTTAGAATTAAGCTTATGTTTATATTCAACCAAAAATATCACATTGGTGAAAAAAATAATAATCGATAAATGTTATAAGCATATCATCGATGTCCATACTTTGTTTTTACCTCATATCAGAGTTCGTTCTTAAATAGCCAGGAGAGTCATGAATGCTATTACCGTTTGAGACGCAGAACATAACACCGTCGACCACCTTCATGAAGGCCGGACTAAATTTTCTGATTATCCTGTCTAAAATGTAGAACCATCTCGACTGCGCAGGCTGCATGTTTCGTCCTAGACACAGCCTTGGTAAGTGAGTCCATAGTTATCATATTATTGGTGGCTGTGTAATAAATACTAATGTCACCACATGATATTTTGTTGCAAAGGAAATGGAGACGGACATCTATATGCTTGCTGCGATTCTGAGTCTTGATCATCGCAGTACATTGTTATAGGCCTCTTTAGGCCAATGTTCAGCGAAGAGCTGCCTTAGCCAGATAACTTCTTGGGTAGCAGCCGACAGCGACATATACTCAGCCTTTGTTCCTGACAAAGCCACTGTTTGTTGCCTTCTTGATCTCCATGACATCGCAACCCTGAAGAACAAGTTAAGACATATCCAAAGCAAGATCGACGACCTTCAGAGTTCGGAGCCCAGTCAGAGTCGCAGTTACCTGTTATAGGCTCTTGATCATGTCAAAAAAAAACGAACTGAAATAAAGCAAACGTCTCTTCACCGCTTGCCAATGCTGTAGTTCAGCTTTGTTGTTGTATTTGCTCAAAAAATGTTTACAGTATAATATGCAATATCGGTCTGAGTCCCTAGAACTAAATAGAGAGAGTAAAAACCCAATCGCCGCTTGATATGGTATCTCGTTGATGATACTTTCACCGGTGCACGTCTGTATTGAACCTGGCTCCTTAAGTGTCATTGTCGACTTACTATTTTGCATACCGATACGCTCTTAATCTTGTAAAATGTATTTAGTTTGATCAATGATTATTTCTTGACCCTTGTTATTTTTTAATCCTTACATGTAATAGTTAGCTTCTCTGAGATCTTGCATCTTAAATTACGATGCAATTTTTTCCTTTATCATGCTTATTTAATTATCAGACGAATAGAATAAAACCAGATCGTCGACATACAGTGCGATGACAAAAACTATTTCTTCATTAATATTGTTGAAAAGGACATGGATTTGACTTGAGTATATTCGACTTCTTTAGACCAATGTTAATAAGCATGCTGTCTAATTTTAGGTTCCATATCCTGATTTATTGCTTAAATCCATTGAATTTATTCAATTTATTTACATCATTTATGAGGCATGTATTATTCACATTTATTACATCTCAATGAAAGCAGTAATGACATCAATTTGTTTTACTTTCAATTCATATTTTGCTGCAGTCTCAGAAAGTTGTCTGGTTGAAGAATGACGAACTACTGGTTTACAAATATGAAGCCGTTGCAACCAGTCTTGCTTTTTTTTTTTAAATCCCATTGGTAATAGTTAGTTTTGAAAATTTATACACACAGTATGGCTACCTTGCTCTCCGGTACATTAATCATATTCCAAGTCTTGTCAAGTCTTATCAACGAGTCATATTACAGATTTGTCAGATGCGATCGCTTTAGTTTTACTCCTTGGGTCTTCTTCAGTGATCGAGGCTTGTGCAATTTTTAACATAAGTAGGTTTCCTCTTTCGTTTACTTTAATGTTATGGTGAGAACAGTAGATGGAGCTACTTGCTTGTCTAGTCCAGTCATCATCACTCGCATCCAAAGGAGAAAATCTTTGTGTTGACATTTTGATTCATTTATTAATTATAATGTATTTGAACCGATGTTACTTGCATGGCTTTCTGAGAGAATCGACTCGTCAATTACCGAATTTTCTTCTTGTTCTGAGTTTGGTTAATTTGTGACTTTTGGGTACGTAAAACATTGCTCGGCAGCCAAACATTTTCATGTTTGTTTACATCAAGTCTGTTTCGAGCCCACATTTTTTTAGGAGTTTTGGAGTTGTTGGCTCGTGTTGCTACTATGTTTGTGACGTAGGCTGCGAGTGCTTTGCTACGGCCCAGAACTTTTTCTCAAGCCTTGAAGTAAACGACATACATTTACGAGTAGCTCGCTCTACCAATGCCTACTTCATTCTTTCAGACCTACTAAGTACCTACCGTTTCTTTCGGAGTGTACACGGATAGGTTGTTTGATGCTGAATATCATTTGAGCCGAAAAAATTTTCAAATTCATTGATAATATTGTATTATACCTCACCATTATTCATTTTCGAAATAATTTTCATTGAGTTCAATTGAATTTTCTACAGAAAACTTGAAATGTTTGTTTTTATAATGTTTTTGTTGTCACGCAGCCTACGCGTTAAGAAGCGCTTGCAAAATTCAACAGGCCTGTTAATGTGACGGTGGCCGAGTGGTATAGGCATACGCCCGGATTGCGTAAGACACGGGGTTCAATTCCTCGTCTGTCACAGGTTCACAGTTGTCTTTTTACAAGTGCAATTTATATATTTTATTTACTCTCCAGAGACCAGGTAAATACTTTACAAGTAATATCAGCGATAAATGTTATAAAGTACTTGGCGCCTTCGAGAGACTTCTTCTCCGATATATCGGAGTGAATAAACCTTAGCTGTTTATTATCAACTCTACCCTTCCTTATGTACAAACGGTTTGATTTCTAAGGTCCACTAACAATATTCTCCCCTTTGGAAGTTTCTGGCAACGTAACTCATTCAAGTGCATTCCGATGGAGGTAGAACGCTCCGTTGAATTGCTCTACGCCTACTGAAGGCTTATTGTAAGAGGGAATCAGAGGTTGTACTCGCACTTATTCTTACTGATTGTGTTTTGTAAACATTTGTAATAGAAAAAAGACATAGGTCTATTTTCTCCAATATGGAGACGAGTTGCCAGGAAGCCAAAGTTTATTTTACTTTTAATGTGGTGAAAGCTGGAGGAGCTTAAAATATTTTCTTTCTATTTCTTGCACGTCGGCCTAATGGTTTCTGAGTGGATCCTTTGACCATCACCACTTGTTTTACCAAAATCATAGTAGCCGGACAAGCTAGGTAAGATGACAAATTCTTGCGTACCATTTCTTTGCTTCTTTAAGCGAAATTCTCGATGATCTCTTTCATCGACGTCATCAAGCAGTGTTGGGGGGCATTTTTCCTTTTCACAATCAAGGGGGTTACTGATGAACCCTCGGAATAGGCAGGGCCCCGATTGACATATTTTCGGCATCTATTGTTGGACTACAGTAGTCATTCAGTAGTGTTATTTTAACACATCGTGTGCTTAAAGTCAGCAGTATTGAAAGGTGACACGCCGCTGATAGAATAGCGAGGTATATCAATTATACTCTCGTAGTACAACTGATGCACAACTTAGTGAAGACTCAATTAATGGAATTGACGCCCAGGTATGCTCACCGAATCTCCTTCAGTGTTTAACCTCATGTAAACATTCGCATTATTTTGTGCTCCACATTAAATTTTTTCCAGGATACAATTTTGTTGTACCACTAATTCACAAGTTTCTTGTGAGCAGATGACTGGTCTGGGCTGTGACTCCTCTTGGAGGGTCCATTTTCAGTGACACTTAAGTAAGAAACATACTTATGATATGTGTCGAGGTATAAGCTCACCTCTGATTATATTCACGGGTTTCCCGGGTGAGTTGAGTGAACTCTCGCCAAAATTGGCCCTTATGGCCCATTCAATAAAAATCATTTTTCTCTAATAAGTAAGATACGGGGGTGCTACCATACCATATACCTTTTTATTTATGAGCTTCTGATATTTCGGCCCCGTTGCATATGTTAGCCTGGCCATTTTTATCATAGGATCTGCAAAGTGAGGGCGGCATTCTGGATCTAAGGAAATTGTCTCTCCAAAAAGGTGTAAGAGGGTGTGTTGACGACCCAGTTTTTCCAGTTTTCTGGATACACATCGTCAAAAATGCGTATGACGTTTTCTTGTAAAATGCTTTCTCTTCAGCTGGAGGGGCCCAGTGTCCACTGAGACAGTTGCTCCACAGTAGAAAGTACAGCGCAGCGCAAACACCATGTCGGCTGCCCAAAAGCTGCCATGTTATCCGGCACGAGTCTACAGTCGGCTGTGCAGACGACTCGTCGGCTGTTTCATAGCTGCCCGACGGCTGAGAGCGCGTCGGCTGATTCATAGCCCGACGGCTGAGAGCGCGTCGGCTGTTGGCACAGCTGGCAATGTCGGCTGTTAACACGATGTCGGCTGTTGGCACAGCTGACAATGTCGGCTGTTAGCACGATGTCGGCTGTTGGCACAGCTGACAATGTCGGCTGTTAGCACGATGTCGGCTGTTGGCACAGCTGACAATGTCGGCTGTTAGCACGATGTCGGCTGTTGGCACAGCTGACAATGTCGGCTGTTAGCACGATGTTGGCTGTTGGCACAGCTGACAATGTCGGCTGTTAGCACGGTGTCGGCTGTTGGCACAGCTGACGATGTCGGCTGTTAGCACGGTGTCGGCTGTTGGCACAGCTGACAATGTCGGCTGTTAGCACGGTGTCGGCTGTTGGCACAGCTGACGGTGACGCCTGTTGGCTCAGCTGACGGTGTCGTGTGTCTAGCATGCCGAAACTAATGTGAGTTTGCCGTCCTGAGAGCGGGCAATCACTGTTTCAAATGAAAATATCGCAGCAACAGGCTTGTGTACTTACGTTTCTACGAAAGTTATTCGAATAGGTTTAACCAACTTCTTCTTGGAAAGTTCTTCAAATAAAACTCAAACTTTTATTTTTTACTAAAATACCTACTATACGTGCGTTCACTTTGAAAATCCAAGACGTACTGAGGAGCGGCTCCGACCGCCCGGCGCAACATGGCGCGCGCGCGCCACTGGTGGGGCGCGAGCCGCGCGGAGGGGGGTGTTAGGTAGGGATATCGTGCTGTCTCACTCTAAAATCCAAGGCGTTATCTCACACACACCTAATAGTGGGTCAAGCGTAGCTCGGACACCTAAATAAAATGTTTAAAATTTATTTTTTAATGTAAATACTGTTTTAAGTTAAAATGTAAATATCTACTTCATATACCTGTAAAGGTGAATCATAGAGTTCGTATTTAAACAACCCACAACCTTTGTATGTACCTATGTTTATGAAGGAATAAATGATTATGATTATGATTATGTTCCTTGCAAAAATTCCGTTTATATTTACTAGGCTCCCCGTCAAAATTATAACTGATTGCAATGCCGTGAGGTATGCGTTAACGAAAAAAGAAATTATTCCCCGCATAGCACGGTGGGTCCTCTCAACACAAGAGTTTTCATTTGATATTGCTCACCGAGAAGGGTCACGAATGCAACACGTAGACGCGTTGAGTAGGAACCCCACCATCCGGAGAAAAATCAGAAACCGAAATCGTTAGGTCGATAACTGAGGCAGACTGGTTGCTTACCGTGCAGTAACAAGATCCAAATATAAAACGTATTAAATCAATCTTAGAATCCGGAGATATTGATAATAACAAAGATATTTTTGATAAAAATGATTTGCTAGGTGGTAAGGTGTATAGGAAAACGACCCATGGCCGACGTTGGGTGGTACCAAAAAGGTGTATTTGGCAAATTATTAAGTGTAACCACGACGATCTTGGCCATTCTTCACTCGAAAAAACTGTTGAGCGAATAAGTAGTCTGTATTGGTTCTCACGCATGCGGCATATTGTAAGGAAATATATAAAAAACTGTCTAAATTGCATTTACTATAAAAACAAGGGGGGACCTAAAGAGGGACAACTGTACCCGCTGCCAAAGTATGCACAGCCATTTCACACGCTGCATTTGGACCATCTAGGTCCTTTTGTGGAAACTAAACATAAAAACAAATATATATTAGTCACCGTAGATGCTTTTACAAAATTTGTTTTTATTTCTGCAGTAAGATCAACTAAAAGTACTTGCATCATTAATCAATTAGATAATGTAACAAAGATATACTATTTTAGAAGCTTTAAAAGCTACTGGGGCTAGTACCAGCGATGATAATTGGGATCAATATATTGATGTGTTGCAACAAGGCCTAAATAGCACTATTCATAAACAACAAAAGCGGTACCTAGTGAAGTATTTTTTGGCTACCGTTTACGTGTAGACAGTGACAGTTTGGCCCCTGATTGTGATAGCGAAGACATTTTCGATGTGACTAGCCTACGTGAGAGAGTGGATGCAAACCTAAAAGCCAATGCTAAAATACAGAAAGAGAGATTTGACAAGGGTCGAATTAAAGCACGTACTTATTCTGAGGGAGATTTGGTACTCATCAAGATTCAAAGCCAAAACAATGACGGCAAAAGTCGTAAATTATTGCCAGTGTTTAAAGGACCATTTAAAGTTAAGAAGGTTATAGGGAATGATAGATATGAAGTGACTGATATAAAAGGCAGTGAAAGATCGCTTAAAAAGTATACGGGCACAACAGCTGCTGAAAATATGAAGCCTTGGATACGGATTGATGATTGGAGTGATTAGAATTATTAGTACATTTTAAAATCATCCGTGTTGGCAAGGTAAAAAGTTAGGACATTATTCTTTCTAGTTGACTTTGAATACAATATCAATTAAAACACACATTATTTATTGAAAATATTTATTCTTCCTTTTAATGAGTTACAGTAAGATATTTATAAGTTAATGATTTTACAAATAGTACAATTAAATTTTCATACAAGTTTGCAGAAATTATAATATAAGTATAAATTTTATGCTTGAGGTTTAAAGCTTACATTGCACATTGTTAGCAGTATTTATCATGTCATAAAGAATGCAGGAATAATCTAGAGTGAATTTGGTACATTCAAGTGTGGTATTATACCCTTTGAGTGCAAGTGGCTCTGTGATTACTTACAAAAGACGAACTTGGTCTCTTAAGTGCGGCAAAGTCCCTTTAAGTGCAAGTGGTCTGACTGAATACATATAAAAAGCATGAAAACAAGTGTTGGCAATGTGTAATGAAAGCAAAATATTAATTATATATATATAAGCATAAATGTTTTAAAAAAATAATAACATCAATACAATTTCTCTAATATGACTTATGTTTCAGCATTTATCTGAGGTAGAATCGAGGGGTGCCTGGGGCAGGCACCGCGCAGAATGGCCGTGTTGGCAATCACGATTTTATTGTGAACCGTTGGTTGCTGATTTGATCGCCGGAAGTTAAGTTGCGGCAAACTCAAAAAGGTGGCGCCACTGCTGCAAGTTCGGAAGAATCATCCGACGGTCGTCGTGGCGCATATTGAGTTCGGACACCAAAGCGTTAACTTCACTTAGCTGCTATTTTGTAACTCTGTGTTATAATTTAGTAATTATTGAAATAAATTCGTGTTGTGAGAACTTTGATATTATTTTCGTCTACACAATACCCAACAAAATACTACTTTTTACAAAACAAAACAAAAAAAGTCAAAACAAATCAGATTCTTCTCATTCTTCTGTCATTACAACATTTTTTTAAAGATTTGGGTTTTGTTACTATTCAGCCATCATTTCAAAAAGTTTTTGTTCATTTATTCTGAACCTGCGTACTAGGAAATGTAATGAATGAACTGAGTGAATGAATGAATGTTTGTATCTAAAACTGGTGTTTAGCTAAACACTGCCCAAATACCTATTTGTGGTACAAAATGTCAAAACTGTTCTAAACCCTTTTTAAATTTAAAACAGTTTTTAACTAAACATGACTTAAAACCAGTTTTAACGGATGATTTGTAGTAATTTTAGCATTGGCTTTTAGGTTTGCATCCACTCTCTCATGTAAGGATAATACCATATAAATAGTAAACTTAATTATAGACGATACGTAACATTAAAATAAATTATTTAAATGCATCATGACTAACGGAAATTACGTCAAATCATTCACCACAAATATCATAATTATTCACAAACCAATTCATTCGTTCATCCATTCACTCATGGTGACGCGCTTAATCACCGGACGGGCAGTCTTTACTTAACTCTCGTGCCGAGCGGACGTAAAACAGAAGTCGGTGTGTTGCGAGTGTCTCGATAACGGTGATATTCTGCTGGAGCAAGTACAGGTCAGTGATTACTTTCAATTGTTACTACTTCGTGTAATAAGTTTATTATAACGGCCAGAAACCTTAAAAACAGTGTGCTTTACCAATAAATGTTTGCTAAAATGAGAATAGTCGTTTCATTCGTTAAAATAACTCTGAACTCCTATAGTTCAGAAGTGGGATAGGTAAGCAATTTTAATATCTGCTTGCTTATCCTGCCCACACGAGTCGAACATTCTTTTTAAGCATTTTTTTTTTATTTTCTTATTTTATTAACATAATTATTGCCTGGAAGGAGTTCAGTGTGTTGTTTTGTTGGATAAAAATAAGTGCTCAACAAGATTTCAATGGATCTACAAATCCAAACCTCGCGTAAAGCGTGGACTAAATGCAAGTAATTTGCGCTAAATATTTAGTTACTTTAAAATGCAGGTCGTTTTAACTTTTATCATGACAATTAAGCCTTCACACATCATAAATTGTAATGTATAAAATCTAAGATCTTTAATTGGAATTACCCTCGTATGACATCCATTGTTATCTCCACGATCACGAAGTATTTTCAAGATCTGATTTACGATATACATTCGCATTGCTTATACCACCGATGACCAACGCGTATTTTAAAGCTCCTCGGTTGCAAACCTTTCCTATCAGTATACTGTATTTCGCTTAATCATTCTTTACTTCTTTATTTAATGAAACCGTACCGCACGTGGTATTTAGGATTCGTGTATTCATCCGCTTTTATCCTCGCAATCATAAAGTATTTTGCAGGCCTGGTCAGCGATACGTATTGGTATCGACCATAGCATCAATGTACAGCGAACATTTTAACATTATTTGCATTATTTTGAAATAATTCAAATGGCGCCACAATATTCTTTTTCAAAACAATCTGCTTAAATGCATCTCTTTTTATCCTTGAAATCATAAGGTGTTTTTGCAATATTATTAGCAACGCATATTGGCATTGGTCGTAACGTTAATGAGCAGTGTGTATTTTAAAACCCCTCCACTGCAAACCGTAATTGGTGATATTATAACTATTTGGCTGAATTAATTAATTGTTTCGCTTTAATTGGACCACGTGCAGTCAAGTATCGTGCTCGTATTCCACTTCTGTCGTAGATTAATAGAGCAGCGTCTGTAATTACATTAATTGCTTGGAATATTTTATCTTAAGTGCCACTACAATGGTGCCCGTCGCCTAGTGTGAAAGCGACTAACCGTGTTTCGTGTACAAGTTTCAGTTATGGAGCGTCCGAACGAAGAGTTATCCACTGCGGGCCAGGTCGAAGTCAGCAGTAACGAGGCTGATGGTGGCGTCATCAGTGATGACCCGGGCGACGACCATGAGCAACCGTCGCTGCAGTCAGCCCGTGTACCAAGTAAGGGAGCGGAAGGGAGCCTTGAAGGTAGGCAAAGCCGCAATTACTCTAACGACTGCCCTCGGGGATATCCAAATGCAGGGCAATCGCGTGTAGGGGCACGTAAATCACGAAGTTCGAGCAGGGAGTCGTCGAGGCAACGCCGTAATGGCGGGAAGTCTCGACGGCAACGCTCGATGAGTAATCATTTAAGGCAATATCGCCGATCATCATCGTGTAAGCGAATGCCGCGTAATCGTAGTCGATCTCGTGTCGATGCCAAGGAGCGTAAGCGCCGTAGGATGCACGAAAGTCCAAGACACGAGTGTCGCCCTGGCAGCGATTCGGAGGATTCTGACGTATACTTTAAGTTGCATGACGATTCAAAGCGTAAACGTTACAGACGCGAGGGTAACAAGAGACGTCTTCATAGTAGCGATTCAGATGACGATTATTACCATGTTAGTAAGAGGAACAGACTGTTTTCTCGTTCCCCTCGCGTCAGCGAAATCAGACGTCAAATCAAAGCAGCCCGAAGTAATAAACCTGATGAGGCAACTCATAGCGTGTTAAATAAGTTTTTGGATATTTTAAGAGATATGAAACAACAATCTTCACCTAAGCTTTCTGTTAATAATGTAATTCCCGAATTTGACCCTATGTCAAAAGACCAGACAGTTTTAACATGGCTCACTAAGGTAGAGGAGTGTGCTGAGATCTATGGTTGGAGCGAAAAAGAAATCATTCACTTTGCTCTTCCTAAGCTCACCGGTATTGCGAAAACTTGGTACCAAGGCCTCAGCACAGTCCTCTACTCATGGAACGAGTGGAAAAGGAAATTAATCGAATCATTCCCTTGCCGCGAAGATTATGCGGAATTATTAACGATTATGTTGGCTAAAAGGGTGCGTTATGGTGAACCGTTAGAAAACTACTATTACGAGAAAATGAATTTACTAAATAGATGCGGGATAAAGGGTCGAAAAGCAGTCGATTGTATACTAAATGGGATAGACGATCGTGCGGTACGAGTAGGTGCGCAGGCCGCGCAATTTCGCGAACCTGAAGAGGCGTTAATGTATCTTAAGACTGTTAAAGCCGGTACTAGTAGGGATAATAATGATAGACCGAGACGGGATAAAAAGATAGCTAGTTCGCAACCTCCCTCTAGTACTCGCTCTGATAGTTTTGGGAAGATTATTTGCTATAATTGTAACGAGCCGGGACACAAAAGCTTTCGGTGTCAGAAACCTCCAAATAAATGTAGTAACTGTGGGAAATTGGGGCATATGAGTACGGTCTGTAGAAACGGTAAATCTAGTGTACAGGAAGGGAATCAAAAGGTTTTGAATCCAAAAGAGGAAAAACAGGTCTCCGAGGTAGATTGCTCTACGCGATCTAATGAAAAGTATGTTTTCGATATTTTAGTTAATGATAGAGAGTTACTTTGTCATGTAGATTTAGGAAGTCAATGCACACTGATTAGACATGATGAAGCCAAAACACTAAAGTTACCCATTAATTCGGATAATTTACCTTTAATGAGAGCCGTAGGGGGATATCATGTAAAGCCATTAGGTAGGTCTAGAGTCGATGTCACAGTGCAGGGAATTAGGGAAAACATTGAAGTGTTGATAGTTGAAAATCATGTCTTGAAACACCCGGTACTTCTTGGGCATACTTTTACAGAGTTACCTGACATTACTATTGTTAAAACACCTTATCAATTAGTTTTCAAGAAGCATGATTGTCGTAAACTATTTCTTAAAATTCAAGAAAGTACAATTATTGCACCGCGTGAAATAAAAGCTATTCCTGTGACTACAGGTGATGACTTTGAGGGAAATGCCTATATCAGTGGGTCAATAAGAGGCTCCGCTAATCATGAATATTATTTATTTCCGGGTGAATATACTTTTAAATGTGGTTCTGGTAGGATTGTCGCCCTAAATGCTAGTGAACGGGACTTAATCTTCAATAAAACAATGCTACTAACTCGAGCTTTGCCTATTAGTACTGGTACAAGTTATTCTTTTGCTGTCGCCTTTGATAACGAACAATTAGATGAACGGATCAATTGTGGATCTGACGTAACAGACGGACAAAAACGAGCATTACAAGATATTTTATCTAAATATTCTGATTGTTTTTCATCCGGCTTAAAAGATTTGGGACTCACCACTTCGGGGGAGATGGTAATTGAACTGGAAAACGCAGACCCTGTTGTGTATAGACCATACCGCATGTCTCTTCCGGAAAGGAACCTTGTTCGTGATATGGTTGATGAAATGCTGGATGCGGGTATTGTCCGAGAGTCTTCTTCGCCTTTTGCAAGCCCGATTGTCTTGGTCAAGAAAAATACCGGGGAAAAGAGACTGTGTGTTGATTATCGCGCCTTAAATAGGCGGACTAAGAAAGACCACTATCCTCTTCCCCGTATCGAAGACCAGTTGGACCAACTTGCGGGTAATAATCTATTCATCTCTCTCGACCTAGCATCTGGTTATTACCAAATCCCGATAGCACCGTCCTCTCAAGATAAAACTGCGTTCATAACGCCTGATGGGCAGTATGAGTACATGCGGATGCCTTTCGGATTAGTCAACGCCCCATCGGTCTTTCAAAGGACGATGAATAAAATACTTTCCGAAGCGAAAATAAAATATGCCTTAATTTATATGGACGATATTTTAATACCAGCGCGTTCGTTTGAAGAAGGGCTTAATCGGCTTGAAGAAGTTTTAGCACTTCTCAGAAAAGGAGGCTTGACTTTAAAGCTTTCTAAGTGTAATTTCTTCTTTAAAGATATAGATTTTCTGGGATTCGAAGTTAGTTCTCATGGCATTAAGCCTGGTATGCGAAAGACTGAGGCTGTAGCCAAATTTCCGACGCCTAAAAACCAACATGAACTGAGGCAGTTCATCGGGTTGGCTAGTTTCTTCAGACGGTTCGTTCGTGGTTTTGCAGTAATTTGTAGGCCGCTGATAGACCTTTTGAAGAAAGATTGCACGTGGAGGTGGTCGACTGAGCAGGAAGGTGCATTTAATTCTATTAAGCAGACCCTAGTCTCAAGGCCTATATTGGCACTTTACGATCCAAAACGCGAAACGCAGCTCCACACTGATGCTTCAAAACACGGTGTTGCGGGTATCCTACTTCAGAAGAGTGACGAAGGCTTGTTCAAACCGGTTTCGTACTTTAGCCGAAAAACTACACCGGAGGAGCAACGGCTACACTCTTTTGAGTTGGAAACCCTCGCCGTGGTAGCCTCTCTAAATCGGTTTCGAGTTTATCTTCTCGGAATACCATTTAAAATTCTAACGGACTGTAACGCCCTTCGAACGACGTTGACAAAGCGCGACTTAGTACCGCGCATTGCGCGTTGGTGGGTCCAACTTACTGAGTTTGACTGTGAGATAGAATACCGACCGGGATCTAGTATGGCACACGCAGATGCACTAAGTAGAAATCCGGTAGGTGATGCTGCATCTGAAGATCACATACTAGACGTCCTTTCAAATGAAACTGAAGACTGGATCGCAACGGTTCAATCTAGCGATGAGGAAATTGCACGGATTAAAGAGATCCTCAGTGATCCAAGCTCAGAGCGGGTGATGGACATCGTCAAAAATTATCAAATTAAAAATGGCAAAGTTTATCGATTGATAGGAGGAGACGGTGATAAAATAATGCGTTGGGTCGTACCTAAGGGTGTTCGATGGCAAGTGGCAAAAATGAACCACGATGACATAGGTCATTTTGGATTCGAAAAGACCCTTCAACGCATACAGCAGTCGTTCTGGTTCCCCAAAATGAGGCGCTTCGTGAAAAAATACGTCAGATCCTGCCTCGAATGTGCTCACCACAAAGGTACGTCAGGTAAACAGCTTGGCGAGTTACACCCTATTCAGAAAGTAGAAATCCCTTTTCATACGATCCATGCCGATCACTTAGGTCCTTTTGTGCGCAGTAAGAGAGGAAATGCTTATCTATTGGTAATTATAGACGCATTTACCAAATTTATTAACATCACTCCCGTCAAAAACACAAAATCTTCTACAACCATAAGAGTAATAAGAGAGCATATAAGTTACTTTGGGACTCCCGTTAGACTAATAACTGATCAAGGGACTTCTTTCACTAGCAACAGTTTCCGTTCTTTTGTTAAATTGTTAGGAATAAAGCATATCCTCAATGCTGTAGCCACTCCTCGTGCCAATGGCCAAGTGGAACGGTTTAACAGAACCATCTTGGATTCTTTATCCACCAAATGCCATGGCCAGGACGATAAAAGTTGGGATGAATTTGTGCCGGATGTACAAATTGGCTTAAATACCACATTACATAAAACAACCGGAAAGTGTCCATCCGAACTTCTATTTGGTATAAGGCTTAAAAGTAATACTGAAAACGTCCTTAGTGAAGTTATTGATGAGACTTCGAATACTCTTACGCCAGAAAACCTTAGTGAAATAAGACACGAAGCTGGAACCCGAATAGTTAACCAACAAATAAAGGACAAACTCAATTATGATAAGAAACATCTTACAAATATATCTTTTTCGGTAGGGAACTTAGTTAGCGTTAAAAGGGAAACACCTAGCGATGGCAAATCTAAAAAACTAGTTGTCAAATATCAGGGCCCTTACAGAATTATAAAGGTCTTACCTAACGATCGCTATCTAGTCGAAGACACCCCTCTCTCGCGTAAAAAGGGCCGTCGCTATGAAAATGTCATTTCCATAGATAAGCTGAAACCGTGGCTTAGTTACGATAAAAATTTTATAAGTTCCGAATCAGATAACGTAGACAGTGGTCAGGAAGAGTCAGCATAATCGTTAGTTTATGTATTTCGTATTATTATACTCACTAGTAACTTAAGAATTGTGTATTAAATAACCATATACTGCACACCAAATCGCGCAAT
Source organism: Pyrausta aurata (assembly GCA_963584085.1). Lineage (NCBI taxonomy): Eukaryota > Metazoa > Arthropoda > Insecta > Lepidoptera > Crambidae > Pyrausta > Pyrausta aurata. The sequence continues at coordinate 10,924,523 of OY757262.1, read as the reverse complement.
TGCAGACATAAATCCAGCAGATGTATTTATATTACAAATTTTTAGGTAAGACAGAAGTTTTATATTAATAAATTTTTACAAAATTAGGATCAATTGTGTTAAGTGTAGTATATACCTCTAAATAGTCATAACATATAATAAATAAATAAATTTGACAAATATGTATAGAAGATGTTTGAGCCAAACTAATTTTAGCCTTAAGTAATCCTATTTGTAATTGATTTGTATGTACAAGTAAGACAATTGTTTTGTAAATATATATATATATATATATATATATATATATATATATATATATATATATATATATATATTCGTTCACAAAATTATTTTTTTTAGGAATTATATTATAGGATATTAAATATCTTGCTTGTAAAAGATATCAAATACTAATTGCATTAGTTGTTAGCACTTTATTTAAATTATTTTCATCACTTAATCATACATTATAATTATAATTGTGTACTCTGCGCAAAGGGACTTGCTCTAGCAGGATGGCCGAGCTGTAAGGATAATACCATATAAATAGTAAACTTAATTATAGACGATACGTAACATTAAAATAAATTATTTAAATGCATCATGACTAACGGAAATTACGTCAAATCATTCACCACAAATATCATAATTATTCACAAACCAATTCATTCGTTCATCCATTCACTCATGGTGACGCGCTTAATCACCGGACGGGCAGTCTTTACTTAACTCTCGTGCCGAGCGGACGTAAAACAGAAGTCGGTGTGTCGCGAGTGTCTCGATAACGGTGATATTCTGCTGGAGCAAGTACAGGTCAGTGATTACTTTCAATTGTTACTACTTCGTGTAATAAGTTTATTATAACGGCCAGAAACCTTAAAAACAGTGTGCTTTACCAATAAATGTTTGCTAAAATGAGAATAGTCGTTTCATTCGTTAAAATAACTCTGAACTCCTATAGTATGAACCCCAGAGGCAAAAAAAAAATTACCAAAATACAATCCATTGCAATTTAGACCAGCCAAATCCGAGGTCATGTAGACAGTTTCAGAGCATATTGCACAAGTTACTGACTAGCTATTAGCTCAAGCGAAGCGTGACTAAACAACGCTTTGATATTATAAACCTCAATTTAGCAATAAATGGCAACAAGATACAACCTACTGCAATTTAGACCAGTCCAATCCTCTCGGATGTGTAGGTTATGGCGATAGTTTCAGCGCATATCCGCGGTGCCTCTCAACGCTAGCTGCCCACAAGCTACTGAGTTAGCTTAAGCGAAGCGTGACTAAACAGCGCTTTGATCGGTCGTGCGCAGCCGATCATTCGGTTCAAACTTTTGTTTGACTGTCGGGTGCGCGGTTTCGAAACGAACATTTTGGTGGTTTATCAGTGTTTGATAGCGCAATAAAGCAAGCGCAAATAAGCAATAAAAGAAATTATCAAGAGAAAGAGCAATTAATTAGAAAGATTTTTAAAATATTTTGATAAGAATAAGCTTCAAATAATTATTACTTTTACTTATCCGTCCATATTTTGAGAAGATAAAAGAATCAGAGAAGATACAATTTTAAATGCTTTTTTAAAAAAAAGCAAAGTACCTAGTAAAGGCTTAATCGTTTCAAATTCTGTCTTATGATTTTATAACTTAACACGTTCCGGGACACTACTCCAAACAGATGTTTTATTGTTTTAACGCCTGTAGGCGAGCACTGTCCCGGAACGTGTTAAGTCTTATTTGTTAATATTGTAAATGAATTTGTCCCATGATTTTCCCATTATTCACTCATTCGGTCATATACGTAGTCAACTAAATTACCTTATTAATTTCACATTCAAAGGATAAAATACGTCCTCGACGACCGTCACGACAGAAATGAATGATCGAACCGATTTGCCATTGTGAGGTAAGAGAGTGAGAAAACTTGGATGCGACAAAAAACATACTTCTTTGAGTTTTAATGCGACTGCGGTGAAACACAAAAGGAGGTTATTTGCAGATATTATGGTAATGGTATCACTCCTTGCAAATTACTTAAAAAAACAAATACTGCTGGTGTATTGCAATCTTGCTTTAATCCCTTCAAGTTCCAGGCAGTTCAATTCTCACTCAACAAGTTGAGTCGCCAAATTCGCATTGCGATGCAATTTAAGAAAAATTAAAAGTATTTATATTATACTGACTTCTGTGTCTGTCCCACTCTAATCTGCTGAGTGAATTATAAGAATTTGCTATAGCAACATCGCAACGCAATACGCATCTTGTAGGTACTTAATTAACCTTCAAACCAACACCGAAACACTAGTCATCTAACTAATATCTGACTAAGAAGATATACAGAGGTTTAAGTATCGTACACTG
>OY757262.1:10882869-10921982 GCA_963584085.1 Pyrausta aurata | reverse complement strand
ACAATTTCCCGAACGCTGCCTAGCTGAGTTGGAATCGTTGATTGACCTCTTTCTCAAAGTTTAACCTACCTAATTGAATTACTATTCCTAGTTTCAAGAAAACTCCAGTCGTAGTAATAACAAACCTTTATTCAATAATTTCACAATAATCATTTTCGCTACAAGTAAGGTCAGTGCTTCGCTAAATAACGGACAACACTTCACTTCGCGATGATCGGACGAGAACTGCCAGAGCATCCCGCTTCCATCGCTCCGTTGATTCGGCCCCCACCACTCAACCCCACTACGCCTGGCGGGGCTGAGCAGTGTTGCCAGTATTAAATAAAAATAACTAGTACTATTCAAAAATATGACAAATATTACATTTTTAATTAAAAATCATGACATTCGGCCATCCTACAACGTGCAGCCTCCCGGCGCACGGGTCATAACAATAACTAATTGACAAGGCTGTTGCTCAGTTAATCCTCACATTAAATTTAATCTTATCAGTAATCAATTTACAAAATAAGTTGAAACTTATAATACCTATAACTAATAAGAATGTTTGCGACATATATCTAGTTTAATAATTACTAATGAAGAACATGTACAGTAATAACAAAGTTTTCTTAAAACTATCTTGTACATTAATATATATCTCAAACCCCAACGACGTTATCTGGGACGCAACAACATTCAACTGAAATCCCGGTGCCTGACTGTTTAAAATCATGACATTCGGTCTGATGCGATAGTGTATAAATAATTATTATACAATAGAAATATTGTATAATAGTCCTGCATTTACTGTTCTTATCATAATACTTTATGTTAACTGAGAGCTAAACAATCGTTTAGTTTGACATTATAGTATAACTCATACCAATTTTACATTATCTTATACTTTAAACGAGCAATTCTTGTACATATTTTAAATATCGGAAATGGCTTCAATTATTGTAATGAAATTTTGTAAATAGGGGGTTTGTAAGGCAAAAATCGATATAGATAGGTTTCATTCTCAGCAAATGATGTTATCACCGTGTTTTCAGGCACTGAAAACTCGCTACAAAATCATTTGAATATCAAGGTAAATTTGGCTATCAATGTTCAGTTGGGTCAACGTTAGTTCAGTTGGGTAAGACACGTGGTTCCTGATGGATCCAAACTTTTTACATTTAATTTTAAATAAAATACCGGTCACCCAGGTTCTTTATATGTTATAGAGGAAATAGTCGCGTCACACATCACCTGTCCCAAAAGCAAAATTTCACGCGTCGGACCAAAACTAAATCAATATGAATTCGTTTCCCAATCCTGCCCTAACTATCCTGCAATAGCACGTTTAACGTCTTTTCCTCACTAGGACTGCAACTTCGCCAAATTACTGTAATCACATTGGAATAGACCCCTAACTTTGGCCCCTACCAGAACCGTCAAGAATTACTAACATAATCGACCACAGCAATCCGTCAGTTTGTCTTTTGTCTTTGTATTTTATGTTATCATCATTAAGAGCTGTGGTCTTCACAATAAAAATATATATATAACTATTGCTAGCGCTTCCTTACAAGGGCTAACTGACAATTCTTCAATATGGGAAGATGTCTAAAGAATGGGAATGTTCTAATATCATATCGCTATCAAGAAAAAGGTACCATCAAGTTGACTTCCTTAACTAAGCGCAACTATGCTAATAAATAATAACTGAACTAAAACTCATGTCAAATTTTGGCACTATTTGCCTCACCAACAAGTTTGATTCTTTTATCAACCTATCGAAGATGTTCGGTTTTTAATCTGTACCATGGATCACATTTTGACGATGCAACAGTTATCGAAATGGTAACCGAATACCAGATGCCTTCATCGATTTACCGACCCTAAAAAGTCATTTGATAGTGAAGAATCGTGGACCCCGCTTTCCAGGCATTACATAACTCTTGAATAGATCGTTAATATGTAAATCTAATCAAAAATTTATACGAAAATGCCACGCAGGGCAATTAACCCTTGTTCCAGCAGACGTCTTTAAAAACTGTACTGGGAAAAACGGGAGGACTTTAAATGAATAACTTTAGGTTCACAGATAATCATAGTTCCACTGACAGACAATCCCTAATAACTGCAAATAATGATGCAGGAACTAATTGAAGCCTCTAGGGGGAAGTTGGTTTGAATAAGAACTTAGAAGATGGTAACAACATCAATATAACCATTAATCAAAACACCATGGAATAGGTAGACAAGGTACGTGTACTTGGAACAGGAAATCCGCATGGGCAAAGATAATCAAATAAAGGTACTTCATAAGCAAATAAAACATATGTCGGCGGTTTATTCTAAACTTGACTTCACTTTCAAAAAGGAAAACCCAGCTGATCAAAACCCAGAATCTATAATCAGTGAATTCTTCTATGCTCACGTGTGGGACTGAGACCTGGATGTTCACTAAAGTACTTATTCGGGCATTCGTAAAAGGTATATCAGCGGAAGGACTATCCGCGCCTAGAACTAACTATGGAAATAACACTATTTTGTTTGAGGGAGCACAGCTATTCAATACACTACCAAACCCCATAAAAGAGTGTGAAAGTATGAACATATTAAAAATAAGCTAAAAATGTATTTAGAGTCGAATACCGGCTAATTACATAAGATTTTTTTTTCAACTCATAAATGAAATGTCATTTCGTATGAGAATAAAGATTTTTAAACCTATGTCCATGTCAGCCACAGTTAAAACATGTCAAACCGCTATTTTCGTTAGATATATTTGTATTACTCCTATTCCCGATCCTTCACCGAACCGGACTCCCATTTTTCTAGACTGCTTACGTGACTTCCTTGTTCTTTCCTTCCTTCACTCGATGAAGACGATGTTGAAGGACTCCTCCTCATCCGTTGCCTCCTCCTTGGTCATATTGAGCGCGGCGTTTTCCAATCATCATCTTAACGAGGCATCCTGAAATCCAAATAAATTCCTCTGAGTAGTTACCCACTCTATGCCTACTGTGTTTGATTTAAACAGTATACAAACAGCTGAATTTAACGAACTTCATTGACTTCGTTGACTATGAACTGTATCAATTGTTAAAACTTCTTAAGACGGTTACTAATCAAAAATAAACTCAAATCATGGGTAATTCCAAACTTAGTAAATCAGCAATATATTTTGTATATATATTAATGTGTAGTCTAGTGACCATAATAGTTGACTAAATCATTGTAAAATCCAGCGAACATTATTAATCATTTCAATAAATATAGTGTTGTCAACCTATAAGGGATCATCAGGTCAAGTTCAAGTTTCCCAAAAAGTGATTGTGTGTGTCTTTTGCTGTTCATTTCATTTTTGGATATTCAATTCTTTTCTAAATAATATTATGTAACTTTAAGCTTAACTAGTTCGATAGTAACACTATATAATTTATTTAATCCGTATTTCTCATTAAACTTGCATAGTTACAGCATATGTTAGTATTTTGGTTTTCTTGTAAACAACTACCAAATAAAAAGGGTGCGTTTAGCTATTATCGGAATGCAAACTTAACGTGATATTATACCAATGTAACTTACTCGTATATTTCGACTTAATATTTATTTCGTTTGTGTTTCCATAATTAATAAATATAAATAAACTATTTACTGACCCAGCGAATCTCCATAGCTCACGCATAGTAATCCAGTAAACATACATAGTTTACTCATCCAGCGAACCTACAAGTTCACTCATAGTTATCCAGTAAACAAACATAGTTTACTCATCCAGCGAACCTCCAAGTTCACTCATAGTAATCCAGTAAACAAACATAGTTTACTCATCCAGCGAACCTCCAAGTTCACTCATAGTTATCTAGTAAACAAACATAGTTTACTCATCCAGCGAACCTCCAAGTTCACTCATAGTTATCCAGTAAACAAACATAGTTTACTCATCCAGCGAACCTCCAAGTTCACTCATAGTAATCCAGTAAACAAACATAGTTTACTCATCCAGCGAACCTCCAAGTTCACTCATAGTAATCCAGTAAACATACATAGTTTACTCATCCAGCGAACCTCCAAGTTCACTCATAGTAATCCAGTAAACAAACATAGTTTACTCATCCAGCGAACCTCCAAGTTCACTCATAGTTATCTAGTAAACAAACATAGTTTACTCATCCAGCGAACCTCCAAGTTCACTCATAGTTATCCAGTAAACAAACATAGTTTACTCATCCAGCGAACCTCCAAGTTCACTCATAGTAATCCAGTAAACAAACATAGTTTACTCATCCAGCGAACCTCCAAGTTCACTCATAGTAATCCAGTAAACATACATAGTTTACTCATCCAGCGAACCTCCAAGTTCACTCATAGTAATCCAGTAAACATACATAGTTTAGTCATCCAGCAAACCTACATAATAATCCTGCAACCATACAAAGTTTAATTATTCAAATTCAATTCAAAATTCAAAATCTTTATTTCAATTTAGGTCATGAAATGACACTTATGAACGTCAAAATATACAGTGAAAAAAAATAAAAAAAAATGTGCCCTGAAAGGGCCGAAACATGTCTCCTTATCTTTTGGGCCCCACCAGCGCTTCGAGACAGAACACAGACAACTAGGCAAGTGCCGAGAAGAAACGCCGGAACAAACCCAGCCACCACCAGCCGCCGTAAAATCGAAACCACCAAAGGCAAGTACATCAGTCGGTGCAGGCCGGACGGACCACACATTCGCGTCGCCCAGATAGTCCCGAAGCCCACAATAGACCTCAGACATAAGCGCGCTTCCAACGTGCTTCTTAAATTCATCAACCGGCAACTCGACAAGACTGCGTGGCACATTATTAAAGAATTCCATACAATTTCCCATAAACGAATCACTAGCCCTAACCAATCTGAAGTTAGGAACGACAAGCTTGCGCTCACATCCCGTGCTATATGGGCGAATGTCGCCCCTCTTCATGAAATCATCCAAATTTTTACGGACGTACATTACACTATCAGAAATGTATTGAGAAGCCACAGTTAACATGTTGATCCTCCCAAAGACCTCTCTCAGGGAGTCACGAGGACCAAGTCCATAAATAGCACGAATGGCTCCTTTCCGCAAAACAAATATGGTTTCAATGTCCGTAGCAGAACCCCACAAGAGAAGACCGCAAGACACAATACTGTGGAAGCAACCAAAACATACAAGCCTCGCCGTTTCAACATCAGTCAGGTACCCAATCCTTCCAACTGCAAAGGCAGCTGAGCCCAGCCCCACAGCTAGGGCTTCAATATGAGGTCTCCACTGTAATCCTGAGTCAAGTGCAATGCCCAAAAATACAGTGGAGTCCATCAAGACCAGACTGTTACCATTTAGTACAATGTAGTTACAATTCAGTGAACCAACATGGTTCACTCATAATAATCCTGCAAACATACAAAGTTTAATCATCCAGCGAACCTACATGGTTCACTCATAATAATCCTGCAAACATACAAAGTTTAATCATCCAGCGAACCTACATGGTTCACTCATAATAATCCTGCAAACATACAAAGTTTAATCATCCAGCGACCCTACATGGTTCATTTACAGTGATCTAGGAATGAAAAGTGATATTCTGCTACTTTATTTATTGTGAATCTACCGTATTATTTGCATGCTATTTTTGAATAGTTTGTAAAAAAAAGAACTTAACTGTATCTGAATCCCACCAAAAATGTGACAGTTTTCTCACGCAAATAAATTACAAATTTCATTTTATTTCACATTTACTTTCATTTCATATTTAATAAACAAACAGTTTACTTTTCCAGCGAACCCACACGGTTCACTCATAGTAATCGAGTAAACAAAAATAGTTTACTCATCCATTTGATAATCCATTTGTATTTAGAGTGGATCTTTCTTAAAATATCGATAAAGATTGTAAGATATAACATCATATAGTTATTTATTAAAATCAAGGTAAAATAGTAAGCAAGCAGTTATTTCCTCAGTAATTCGTAGCTTATCTTTATTTTTCTGCGTGTCTCACTGTTTCTCAATGTTCAAACGAGCCAAACTTATATACGATCGAAGAGTAGCCTTGACCACGTATAATGAGCGTAAGAGGTGTTACAAATGCATGGTCGAAGAGTCGCCTCGACCACATGCATAAAATAGACACCTCGTTCACCAATTCGGCATCGTATGAAATCAGTCTTCATTTGACTCGATACTCAAATCATTTTCTTATAATTCATGAAAATATTGCTTTAAAATAACTGCTTGAAAACTTCCTTCATTTTAACTACAAAAGATGTGAGCGTACATACCTTGGTTTATCCCGCTTCTGAAGTTTCAAGAAAACTCCAGTCTTAGTAATAACAAACCTTTATTCAATAATTTCACAATAATCATTTTCGCTACAAGTAAGGTCAGTGCTTCGCTAAATAACGGACAACACTTCACTTCGCGATGATCGGACGAGAACTGCCAGAGCATCCCGCTTCCATCGCTCCGTTGATTCGGCCCCCACCACTCAACCCCACTACGCCTGGCGGGGCTGAGCAGTGTTGCCAATATTAAATAAAAATAACTACTACTATTCAAAAATATGACAAATATTACATTTTTAATTAAAAATCATGACACTAGGTAGACTCATACTCGTCAACAACTTTAAGAATTTAGTTCCCAACAGATACTGGAGTATGTACACTATGGGAGCTCGACATGATTTTCGTCTATTTCATCCATTTCTTCGAGCATAGTGCCAAGGTTGTTCAGCATCTTTGCCACAACGACTATATCATTGGCATACCGGAGGTGTGTGATGACATATGGATCCGAAACATGGTATCTTACTATGGGCCTTATAAAGAAGCTCAAAATCACATAACGAGTTTTGGAGAGGGCTATGCTCAGTGTTTCTCTACGAGAACTAATCAGAAATGAGGATATACATAGAAAAACTAAGGTAAAGGACGTAGCCCTTAAAATTAGTAAGCTTCAGTGGCAATGAAAAGGGCACATAGCGCGAAGAACTGATGGCCGTTGAGGCAGAAAAGTTCTAGATTGGAGAACCAAAGACGCAGTTCACATTCATTCAGTTTTGTTCACATTGTGACTTCTTGTATTTTCTGTACATCTTTTAAGTGCAATAAAGAATATATACATGCAGTGTAGGACGTCCACAGACAAGATGAACAGACTACCTTGTAAAGATTGCAAGATTAAACTTGATGCAGAACGCTAGTGATCGGTCGCTGTGGAAAGCCGTGGGGTCGGCCTATGTTCAGTAGTGGAAGTCCTTTTCATAATGATGATGATGATGTGTCTTTTTTGATACTTAGGATAGGTCTTTGTTCAAGTGTATTTCTATTGCTCTATTTATTGCCATTAATACATAAAACCGTCAATTCATTTATTTTGCCTATCTGAATTTTTTGAAAGTGGAAGGAATGAGTGGATGAAAAAGACCTAGGAGAAGTTATTTTGACCAAGTAAGGGAAAAAGTAAATGTCATGTCATACCAGGATGACAAGAAAAAGGCAAAAAAAATAAAATAATGGCAATTGCTCCACCGACAAGAGCCAAGCTCTTAAGTTTAAAAAGAGGTAGTTTTGTGTCTACACTTTTTCAATCTGTTTATTGGATTGTGAGAGAGAGGGATTTACTAAAATTGGCCTAAGTCTTAGAAAAAATAAGACAGTGCCATACACAATCTCCAGCAGAATCGTTTTATGAAATAAAGTTTTCGAAGATTTCGAACCTCTGAAAATTGCTCCTCAACGCAACAAGTCCCCCGTCTACAGTGCTCAGCCGCTCGGGGGCAACGGTTAGATGGCGGGAATCCATAGTAACCGTTTCTAATAAGCGTAAATAGTGCTTTAGGTAAATAAAAGTAAATTTCACCGAATTGAGGTACACCCCTCGGACATTATTTTAATGTGTCACTGTTTCAAAACTAAAGGATTCCGAATCAATATAAACACTGTTATGGCTTCATTATTTATCCCTTGTTTCAGGAATGTAGAAATAATAATGAGTAAGTCATTATTTTAAAAGTTATGAAACAAAAACGAGTAAATTCTGGGAACCGGACACTCCATTTTAGGCCAAATTCTGCCCGTTTTTGAACTTTCAGATTTTTTTTAAGCCATATGTACAACCTGGTGGTTTTTTTGATATGCTCTCCATCAGGCCAAGAGTTGTATAAATACGTGTGATTTTTTTGAGACACGTTATTCAATTTTAAAGGTAGTTTTTTTGCTCCAGTAGGTCAATCAGTCATTTCTGTAGAAATGCCCTAATATTAAACCCATAGATAGTAACGTATAGGTAGTACCTAGCATGTGCCATATCATACACCCAGCCAGGGCTACTCTCTGGGGTTGTATGTTATTGGTTCTGCATGATATGTATCATGTCAAAGCTTCACTTTGGGATACGTATTGTTCATTACAATAATTTGATTGAAACCTGTGTTGCCATCCTAATCTTGCGGCGCGCGCTCCTACGCACATCATTTTGAGTACTTACAACCCCGTAAAGTAGTTGCTTTCGAGACGTTGTGCCCATGACACTGAACTAACCTACCAGGGCTCAATTTTCGCGTGTGCTTTCCCTTAAACTTATCTGAAGACCTGTGTGACTGTGCTTGTGTCCTCGGTGATCACCTGCAACCTGGAAACCATCTACTGGCGGATAATAGGTGAGTCCTGACAGACAAAACCTCCCTTATATTTTTTGCCTACCACGTTGAATCCACTGCCGATCTCGAACATCTTTTGGTAGCAGAGCGTGGTTTATTTTGGACCTTTGCCTGAATAATTATTTTAAAATTAACGTAATTAATTAGCTTCCACCCTTTACATAAAACGTCTCATTCTATCTTAGTAATCATTGTGAAATCTGCATTCCCCCTTTGCACGCGGTAGCCATCTTAGTTCCATTCATTTCTAGTAGTTACATAATGACGATAAATAAATAAATATCCAAATTCATCATTGTGTTACGGGGTGCGCGAGCGCATTTTAATTACTTGCATTCCTGCCTATTGTTGTGCTATTGATAACGTTCGCCGTCCCTCCGCCACGTGTGTGTTTATACGAGCTATTTACGAGTTACGATTATTCCTTACCTATTTTATTCATTACACCTTCACCGAGCCGTCCTGCATTCCTTTGCCTTTTGAAAATTACGTGTTGATAAATTATCATTGATTTTAGTGTAAGTAAGTACATATACCTACTTCAAACATGCCTGATTCTGAATCGAGTAACGAGACCGTGAGGGCCCTACTTTACACGGACACGGCTGAATACCATGAGGCTATAGGTGAAATTCGTTATGTGAGTGATTGGGTTGATGATTCCCATCGCGTCCTTGAGACCTTCTCCGTTAATCGCATGCGTGCGCGTCTTTCTGACCTCCCACTTATGTGTGATAAGTTTAGAGCTGCCTGTTCTAAGTTGTTAGGAAACCTTGACCCTGCTATTTATGAACAAGAATATGTTCAAATTAAAACCGAGATGCGCGTTGTGAGGGACAAGGTAGATGACCTAAAAATAAGATTGGAGGAAATAAAACCCCACCAGTTCGAGTCTCCCCGTACTAGTACCCCCTTGAAGGAAAATGAGTCCATGATTGTTGACACCCCGGCTAGTAAATTACCTGACCTACCTATACCTAGATTTGACGGCCGTCCCGACGGATGGATTAGTTTTATAGACCAGTTTGATAGTGTGGTCGACAATCAGCCGACTTTGACCCCTACCTTAAAGCTTCATTACCTAGTCGGTGCCTTGTCTGATGAGCCCCGTAGGTTGATTCAGCACCTTAAGATTGAAGCGGGCAATTATACTGTGGCTAGTGACCTTCTCAAGCGTAGGTATCACAACCTTCGCGTCCTGGCAGATACGCATATCGCGCAGATAATGATGCTACCTAATATTTCACCTAAGTTGTCCGGCTTACGTGTATCATTTCTTAACCCTCTTCTCTCAACTTACCGTTGTTTAGAACGATTAGACCTGCCTGTTAATCATTGGTCATATTTACTGGTACACCTATGCCTTGCGAAGTTGCCTTCTGAATTAAAATCCCGTTTTGAGCGTCGTTTTGGTGATGACCCTAATAAACTTCCAACCTTTGATCAACTTATTACCTTCTTAGAGGATGAATGTAGGCATCACGACAATGTAGGTAGTGCTTCGGTCGTCGACACTACTGCCTCACTTAGTACGAGCTCCACTCGATTCCCGAAATCTAACGCGCGGTCTCCGCCTCCTACGAAGACATTTGTTACGCTTGCACCCACACCGAAGTGTCACGTTTGTAATAGTACGTCGCATTACGTACGCGAATGCCCCGAGTTTGTTCGCCTTCCTACACGTCAACGTGTCAATGTAGTTAAAGAGGCCCGTTTGTGTTATCGATGCCTAGATAAACACTCAATCTCTCAATGCAAGCGAGATTATCGCTGCAATACCTGCCGTCGTTCTAGTCATCATACGTTGCTGTGTTATGCCGATGACGCCCCCGTGAAGCATCAGCATGAACGCTCCTACCGCGACGTCGCAGCCTTACCTTCAAATTCGCCGAGGACGTCCCCGCCGCGTGACCTGACGGAACGTTTTTTCCCACGCACTAGAGCCTATAACAGCTTTTCACCTCGTAATTCCCACAGAGCTTCACCCCCGCGTTCGGGCGGGCGATTTTCGCCTGTACCAAATAGTGATCGTGTTTATCACGCTCCTCCTCCAAGATCTCAGGATGAACGTGCCTTTCATTCAAAGCCAAACGACTCTTCACAATTCTGACTAGATAGCCCTCCTGTACCTACCCTTACTTCAGTATCACGCAATTCTCTTGTTCTTTTACCTACGGCCTTAATTCACGTTAAAACTTCGTCTGGATATTACGCAGAAGCCCGTGCCTTATTAGATACCGGCGCCCAAGGCTGCCTCCTTACTACAGAATTTGTTACGGACCAAATGAACTTACCTATCACTCCTTCACATGTGCCCGTTCGTGGAATAGGTAATATACAGTCAGTCCATTCCCATGGAACTGTATCCCTTTCTTTTAAACCTGTCAATTCTACCCTACCTGTGATATCGACTACCGCCATAGTTGTCGACGTGATTGCTGGGTCCCTCCCGGAAGTAGATGTACCTAAAAGTGTTGTTACCCCTACTAAGCATCTACCACTTGCTGACCCCCTGTTCCATAAACCTGGTCCTATAAGTGTACTACTTGGAGCTGACATAATGGCCGCTGGTGGGTATGAGCTTCGTAAGTGGATATCTAATAGACCCGAACTCTTGGATGATATGCCCCTAGACCATTTACAACTTCCTCACTCAATCGTAGATCAGGGTAATCCGCAGACTATCGCAGTGTTAGGTGTTCAGTACAACCCTGTGAGCGACTCATTTACCTATAAATGTTCCTATGATGCCTGTGATACAGTGATTACAAAGAGAAAGGTATTATCTGTGATTGCCCGAATTTATGATCCCTGTGGCTGGATATCTTCAGTCGTGTTTAAGGCCAAAGAGTTTATCCAACGTTTGTGGCTATCTGGCCTTTCCTGGGATGATCCCCTTACGGAGCCCCTCGCTTTAGAGTGGGCTACCTTTATTCAAGATAAGACTAAAGTGAGCGAAGTGGCTATTCCTCGTCATATACTTTCTAGCGGTTCCTCCTCCTTATCGCTACATGGTTTTTGCGATGCCTCCGAGTTAGGTTATGCTGCGGCCGTTTATTTACGCGCAGAGCATACGTCTGGTAATTGCTCCGTCCATCTTGTTATGGCCAAGTTAAAGGTTGCACCCGTTAGGACCCGTTTAACAATTCCCAAGTTGGAATTGTTAGGAGCTACCCTCCTCTCTAAATTATTACATCACGTCGCTCTTTGTCTGCAAAGGACGTCTGTGTTGACTTCAATCTATAGTTGGACGGATAGCAAAATTGTTTTGTGTTGGTTGAAACAACCTCCCCACCTTCTTCAGACTTTTGAGGCAAATCGTGTTTCCCAAATTATTAATTCTCCAACATCTAGTCATTGGAGACATATTCCTGGCTATATGAACCCTAGCGTTTCAAGAAAACTCCAGTCGTAGTAATAACAAACCTTTATTCAATAATTTCACAATAATCATTTTCGCTACAAGTAAGGTCAGTGCTTCGCTAAATAACGGACAACACTTTACTTCGCGATGGTCGGACGAGAACTGCCAGAGCATCCCGCTTCCATCGCTCCGTTGATTCGGCCCCCACCACTAAACCCCACTACGCCTGGCGGGGCTGAGCAGTGTTGCCAATATTAAATAAAAATAACTACTACTATTCAAAAATATGACAAATATTACATTTTTAATTAAAAATCATGACATTCGGCCATCCTACAACGTGCAGCCTCCCGGCGCACGGGTCATAACAATACCTAATTGACAAGGCTGTTGCTCAGTTTATCCTCACATTAAATTTAGTCTTATCAGTAATCAATTTACAAAATAAGTTGAAACTTATAATACCTATAACTAATAAGAATGTTTGCGACATACATCTAGTTTAATAATTACTAATGAAGAACATGTACAGTAATTACAAAGTTTTCTTAAAACTATCTTGTACATTAATATATATCTCAAACCCCAACGACGTTATCTGGGACGCAACAACATTCAACTGAAATCCCGGTGCCTGACTGTTTAAAATCATGACATTCGGTCTGATGCGATAGTGTATAAATAATTATTATACAATAGAAATATTGTATAATAGTCCTGCATTTACTGTTCTTATCATAATACTTTATGTTAACTGAGAGCTAAACAATCGTTTAGTTTGACATTATAGTATAACTCATACCAATTTTACATTATCTTATACTTTAAACGAGCAATTCTTGTACATATTTTAAATATCGGAAATGGCTTCAATTATTGTAATGAAATTTTGTAAATAGGGGGTTTGTAAGGCAAAAATCGATATAGATAGGTTTCATTTTCAGCAAATGATGTTATCACCGTGTTTTCAGGCACTGAAAACTCGCTACAAAATCATTTGAATATCAAGGTAAATTTGGCTATCAATGTTCAGTTGGGTCAACGTTAGTTCAGTTGGGTAAGACACGTGGTTCCTGATGGATCCAAACTTTTTACATTTAATTTTAAATAAAATACCGGTCACCCAGATTCTTTATATGTTATAGAGGAAATAGTCGCGTCACACATCACCTGTCCCAAAAGCAAAATTTCACGCGTCGGACCAAAACTAAATCAATATGAATTCGTTTCCCAATCCTGCCCTAACTATCCTGCAATAGCACGTTTAACGTCTCTTCCTCACTAGGACTGCAACTTCGCCAAATTACTGTAATCACATTGGAATAGACCCCTAACTTTGGCCCCTACCAGAACCGTCAAGAATTACTAACATAATCGACCACAGCAATCCGTCAGTTTGTCTTTTGTCTTTGTATTTTATGTTATCATCATTAAGAGCTGTGGTCTTCACAATAAAAATATATATATAACTATTGCTAGCGCTTCCTTACAAGGGCTAACTGTCAAATTCTTCAATATGGGAAGATGTCTAAAGAATGGGAATGTTCTAATATCATATCGCTATTAAGAAAAAGGTAACAAAGCGAATTTAAGCAATTACCGCTCATCAAGTTGACTTCCTAAACTAAGCGCAACTATGCTAATAAATAATAACTGAACTAAAACTCATGTCAAATTTTTGGCACTATTTGCCTCACCAACAAGTTTGATTCTTTTATCAACCTATCGAAGATGTTCGGTTTTTAATCTGTACCATGGATCACATTTTGACGATGCAACAGTTATCGAAATGGTAACCGAATACCAGATGCCTTCATCAATTTACCGACCCTAATAAGTCATTTGATAGTGAAGAATCGTGGATCGCTTTCCAGGCATTACATAACTCTGGAATAGATCGTTAATATGTAAATCTAATCAAAAATTTATACGAAAATGCCACGCAGGGCAATTAACCCTTGTTCCAGCAGACGTCTTTAAAAACTGTACTGGGAAAAACGGGAGGACTTTAAATGAGTAACTTTAGGTTCATAGATAATCATAGTTCCACTGACAGACAATCCCTAATAACTGCAAATAATGATGCAGGAACTAAGTGAAGCCTCTAGGGGAAGTTGGTTTGAATAAGAACTTAGAAGATGGTAACAACATCAATATAACCATTAATCAAAACACCATGGAATAGGTAGACAAGGTACGTGTACTTGGAACAGGAAATCCGCATGGGCAAAGATAATCAAATAAAGGTACTTCATAAGCAAATAAAACATTTATGTCGGCGGTTTATTCTAAACTTGACTTCGCTTTCAAAAAGAAAAACCCAGCTGATCAAAACCCAGAATCTATAATCAGTGAATTCTTCTATGCTCACGTGTGGGACTGAGACCTGGATGTTCACTAAAGTACTTATTCGGGCATTCGTAAAAGGTATATCAGCGGAAGGACTATCCGCGCCTAGAACTAACTATGGAAATAACACTATTTTGTTTGAGGGAGCACAGCTATTCAATACACTACCAAACCCCATAAAAGAGTGTGAAAGTATGAACATATAAAAATAAGCTAAAAATGTATTTAGAGTCGAATACCGGCTAATTACATAAGATTTTTTTTCTCAACTCATAAATGAAATGTCATTTCGTATGAGAATAAAGATTTTTAAACCTATGTCCATGTCAGCCACAGTTAAAACATGTCAAACCGCTATTTTCGTTAGATATATTTGTATTACTCCTATTCCCGATCCTTCACCGAACCGGACTCCCATTTTTCTAGACTGCTTACGTGACTTCCTTGTTCTTTCCTTCCTTCACTCGATGAAGACGATGTTGAAGGACTCCTCCTCATCCGTTGCCTCCTCCTTGGTCATATTGAGCGCGGCGTTTTCCAATCATCATCTTAACGAGGCATCCTGAAATCCAAATAAATTCCTCTGAGTAGTTACCCACTCTATGCCTACTGTGTTTGATTTAAACAGTATACAAACAGCTGAATTTAACGAACTTCATTGACTTCGTTGACTATGAACTGTATCAATTGTTAAAACTTCTTAAGACGGTTACTAATCAAAAATAAACTCAAATCATGGGTAATTCCAAACTTAGTAAATCAGCAATATATTTTGTATATATATTAATGTGTAGTCTAGTGACCATAATAGTTGACTAAATCATTGTAAAATCCAGCGAACATTATTAATCATTTCAATAAATATAGTGTTGTCAACCTATAAGGGATCATCAGGTCAAGTTCAAGTTTCCCAAAAAGTGATTGTGTGTGACCTTTGCTGTTCATTTCATTTTTGGATATTCAATTCTTTTCTAAATAATATTATGTAACTTTAAGCTTAACTAGTTCGATAGTAACACTATATAATTTATTTAATCCGTATTTCTCATTAAACTTGCATAGTTACAGCATATGTTAGTATTTTGGTTTTCTTGTAAACAACTACCAAATAAAAATGGTGCGTTTAGCTATTATCGGAATGCAAACTTAACGTGATATTATACCAATGTAACTTACTCGTATATTTCGACTTAATATTTATTTCGTTTGTGTTTCCATAATTAATAAATATAAATAAACTATTTACTGACCCAGCGAATCTCCATAGCTCACTCAGTAAACATACATAGTTTACTCATCCAGCGAACCTCCAAGTTCACTCATAGTTATCCAGTAAACAAACATAGCTTACTCATCCAGCGAACCTCCAAGTTCACTCATAGTAATCCAGTAAACAAACATAGTTTACTCATCCAGCGAACCTCCAAGTTCACTCATAGTTATTCAGTAAACAAACATAGTTTACTCATCCAGCGAACCTCCAAGTTCACTCATAGTAATCCAGTAAACAAACATAGTTTACTCATCCAGCGAACCTCCAAGTTCACTCATAGTAATCCAGTAAACATACATAGTTTACTCATCCAGCGAACCTCCAAGTTCACTCATAGTAATCCAGTAAACATACATAGTTTAGTCATCCAGCAAACCTACATAATAATCCTGCAACCATACAAAGTTTAATTATTCAAATTCAATTCAAAATTCAAATTCAAAATCTTTATTTCAATTTAGGTCATGAAATGACACTTATGAACGTCAAAATATACAGTGAAAAAAAATAAAAAAAAATGTGCCCTGAAAGGGCCGAAACATGTCTCCTTATCTTTTGAGCCCTACCGGCGCTTCGAGACAGAACACAGACAACTAGGCAAGTGCCGAGAAGAAACGCCGGAACAAACCCAGCCACCACCAGCCGCCGTAAAATCGAAACCACCAAAGGCAAGTACATCAGTCGGTGCAGGCCGGACGGACCACACATTCGCGTCGCCCAGATAGTCCCGAACCCCACAATAGCCCTCAGACATAAGCGCGCTTCCAACGTGCTTCTTAAATTCATCAACCGGCAACTCGACAAGACTGCGTGGCACATTACTAAAGAATTCCATACAATTTCCCATAAACGAATCACTAGCCCTAACCAATCTGAAGTTAGGAACGACAAGCTTGCGCTCACTTCCCGTGCTATATGGGCGAATGTCGCCCCTCTTCATGAAATCATCCAAATTTTTACGGACGTACATTACACTATCAAAAATGTATTGAGAAGCCACAGTTAACATGTTGATCCTCCCAAAGACCTCTCTCATGGAGTCACGAGGACCAAGTCCATAAATAGCACGAATGGCTCCTTTCCGCAAAATAAATATGGTTTCAATGTCCGTAGCAGAACCCCACAAGAGAAGACCGCAAGACACAATACTGTGGAAGCAACCAAAACATACAAGCCTCGCCGTTTCAACATCAGTCAGGTACCTAATCCTTCCAACTGCAAAGGCAGCTGAGCCCAGCCCCACAGCTAGGGCTTCAATATGAGGTCTCCACTGTAATCCTGAGTCAAGTGCAATGCCCAAAAATACAGTGGAGTCCATCAAGACCAGACTGTTACCATTTAGTACAATGTAGTTACAATTCAGTGAACCAACATGGTTCACTCATAATAATCCTGCGAACATACAAAGTTTAATCATCCAGCGAACCTACATGGTTCACTCATAATAATCCTGCAAACATACAAAGTTTAATCATCCAGCGAACCTACATGGTTCACTCATAATAATCCTGCAAACATACAAAGTTTAATCATCCAGCGAACCTACATGGTTCACTCATAATAATCCTGCAAACATACAAAGTTTAATCATCCAGCGAACCTACATGGTTCACTCATAATAATCCTGCAAACATACAAAGTTTAATCATCCAGCAAACCAACATGGTTCACTCATAATAATCCTGCAAACATACAAAGTTTAATCATCCAGCGAACCAACATGGTTCATTTACAGTGATCTAGGAATGAAAAGTGATATTCTGTTACTTTAATTATTGTGAATCTACCGTATTATTTGCATGCTATTTTTGAATAGTTTGTAAAAAAAAGAACTTAACTGTATCTGAATCCCACCAAAAATGTGACAGTTTTCTCACGCAAATAAATTACAAATTTCATTTTATTTCACATTTACTTTCATTTCATATTTAATAAACAAACATAGTTTACTTTTCCAGCGAACCCACACGGTTCACTCATAGTAATCGAGTAAACAAAAATAGTTTACTCATCCATTTGATAATCCATTTGTATTAAGAGTGAATCTTTCTTAAAATATCGATAAAGATTGTAAGATATAACATCATATAGTTATTTATTAAAATCAAGGTAAAATAGTAAGCAAGCAGTTATTTCCTCAGTAATTCGTAGCTTATCTTTATTTTTCTGCGTGTCTCACTGTTTCTCAATGTTCAAACGAGCCAAACTTATATACGATCGAAGAGTAGCCTCGACCACGTATAATGAGCGTAAGAGGTGTTACAAATGCATGGTCGAAGAGTCGCCTCGACCACATGCATAAAATAGACACCTCGTTCGCCAATTCGGCATCGTATGAAATCAGTCTTCATTTGACTCGATACTCAAATCATTTTCTTATAATTCATGAAAATATCGCTTTAAAATAACTGCTTGAAAACTTCCTTCATTTTAACGTTTCAAAAGATGTGAGCATACATACCTTGGTTTATCCCGCTTCTGAAGTTTCAAGAAAACTCCAGTCGTAGTAATAACAAACCTTTATTCAATAATTTCACAATAATCATTTTCGCTACAAGTAAGGTCAGTGCTTCGCTAAATAACGGACAACACTTTACTTCGCGATGGTCGGACGAGAACTGCCAGAGCATCCCGCTTCCATCGCTCCGTTGATTCGGCCCCCACCACTAAACCCCACTACGCCTGGCGGGGCTGAGCAGTGTTGCCAATATTAAATAAAAATAACTACTACTATTCAAAAATATGACAAATATTACATTTTTAATTAAAAATCATGACAAGCGACTGTGCATCAAGAGGCATGCCCGTCTCTAAATTGGTAGACCACACTCTTTGGTTTTCTCCTTCGTGGTTGACCGAGTCTCCTAATCAGTGGCCCGTGACTGCGGAACCTACCTCGAATAATGACCTCCCGGGACTACGTTGTTTAGTAGTGTCTGCTGAAGTTTCTCCTCCGGACCCTTCCTTTTTATTAGAGCGGTATAGCTCCTTGAACAAGTTGATAAATGTAACTTGTTACCTAAGGCGGTTTTTATACCCTAAAACTTACTCCTCATTCCTGAGTACTGAAGAGCGTAGAGAATCTCTTATATATTTAGTGAAAATTGTTCAATTTACCTGCTTCAGTGATGAACTAGACCGTTTGAAGAGGGGTGATACAATCACCAACTCCCTCAGGAAATTAAGCCTGTTTTTAGATGACAGAGGCCTAATACGAGTGGGTGGCCGTTTACGGCACTCTGACCTTCCTTATGACGCTAGACACCCCCTGCTTCTGCCTAAAAATGGTAATTTCGTGAATATTTTAATCTCCCATTACCATCGTGAAAATGCTCACGCAGGTGCGAATGCCCTTCTGGCTATTTTAAACAGAGAATTCTGGATCCTGTCTGCCCGCCGCGCTATTCAACATGTGATTTTTAAATGCCTTTCTTGTTATCGACTTAAAACGGCTGTCTCCCAGCCTCCTATGGGTGACCTTCCTAAGTACCGTGTCACCGCGGCTAGGCCATTTGATGGTGTAGGCACTGACTTCGCGGGCCCCTTCTACACCAAAGTTCAGGCCTATAGAAATAAAAGGTTGGTTAAGAGTTACCTTTGTGTATTTGTTTGCCTCTCCACCAAGGCAGTTCACCTTGAGGTCGTGTCGGACCTAAGTACCGAAGCCTTTGTTGCCGCCTTTTCCCGATTCGTTTCACGTCGTGGTTTACCTCGCCTTATCCGCTCGGACTGTGGCCGAAATTATATCGGTGCACGTAATTACTTACAGGAGTTAGAGTCCTTCTTGTCTCAAAATCAAGCTACTATTGGGTCCGAGCTTTCCAAGCACAATATTAACTGGGTTTTCGACCCCCCTGTCTGCCCCCACTGGGGAGGCCTTTTCGAAGCTGCTGTGAAATCGGCAAAATCCCACCTCAAACGCGTGATAGGAGAAACCCCTCTTACCTTTGAGGAATTAACAACTGTTTTTACCAAAATAGAAGCAGTTTTAAACTCGCGGCCTCTGTGTCCACTTTCTCCAGATCCTAACGACGTCGAAGTATTAACGCCCGGTCATTTTTTGATAAGTCAGCCTTTAACCGCTTTACCTGAGTACCCTTATGAGAATGTTAAGCTTCATCGCCTCACACGGTTTCAGCTGATCCAACAACTTACGCAGCACTTTTGGTCTCGTTGGCATTTAGAGTACTTAAATACCTTACAGGCAAGGAATAAATTGACATCTCCTTGTAATCCTCCCCAAGTTGGCGAACTAGTTCTAATAAAGGACGACAACCTCCCACCTTTGCAATGGCGCCGTGGTCGCATTGCTCATTTATACCCTGGACAAGACAAAGTTGTTCGCGTCGTTGATGTGAAAACTCCCACAGGTATCCTAAAGAGATCTGTGACGAAGCTGGTTCGTCTTCCAGTTTAGTATATAACTTTTCCTTTTACCCTTCCTTTCTCTCTCGTAAACACTTAACGTGTTTAGGGCGGGCGATATGTTCATTACAATAATTTGATTGAAACCTGTGTTGCCATCCTAATCTTGCGGCGCGCGCTCCTACGCACATCATTTTGAGTACTTACAACCCCGTAAAGTAGTTGCTTTCGAGACGTTGTGCCCATGACACTGAACTAACCTACCAGGGCTCAATTTTCGCGTGTGCTTTCCCTTAAACTTATCTGAAGACCTGTGTGACTGTGCCTGTGTCCTCGGTGATCACCTGCAACCTGGAAACCATCTACTGGCGGATAATAGGTGAGTCCTGACAGACAAAACCTCCCTTATATTTTTTGCCTACCACGTTGAATCCACTGCTGATCTCGAACACGTATCTTTAATAAGAATATATATATTTTTTTTTCTCCAGTATCTAGCATGTGCTATTTCATACACCCCAGCCAGGGCTTCTCTCTAGGGGTTGTATGTTATTAGTTCTGCACAATGTGTATCGCGCCAAAGCTACTCTTTTGGGGTACATATACATAATTGGCTTTCTTTTTCTTTATTGATTTTTTTTATGCGTACCCATGAGTGTTACCAGTATTAGTTTAGGTTTTTACAAAATGTAGGCTCTTGTATAAACCTAGCCAGGGCTACTCTCTGGAGGTATATGCAATAGTTCTTAGTGATATGTACTATGCCAAAGCTACCCATTGGGGTACATATCAGATTAGCTTCTGGGTAGTAAATCTGGCTACTTGTTGTTGCTCTTAACTATTTTATTTTTATTTATTTAGTATACATAACATATTACAACCTTTATATTATTTAAACATATTTGCATCAGGATAATGTTCTATGTCCTAATACACTGCTATTTCGTACCGCAATGGGGCAGTTGAGACTACCAATTGTTTTCCTTACTTGTACCCAACTACTAAAACACTACCGTTACAAATATGCTATGATTATTTGGTATGATGACTTATAGTTATTATGATTTTTGAGACATAATAGCAGGCCAACGATCTGTATATAGTGTATTTAGTGTTAATGGTCTACTAAGCTTTTTAACGTCAGTTTCAGCGATGGAACTTGAGCGGGACAGCCATGAGAGGAGGCTTATAAATGATATAGATGACCTAGGAGCACCTGGTACAGGTCGAGGTCCAGACTTAAATGCTACGCCTGATCGTGACGGTCGAGGTGCAAGCCTAGGAGTACCCAGTCGTAAGGGTCGAGGCTCTGGCCTAGGAGTACCGGATCGAGATGGTCTACTTACTCGCCCAGGAGTGCCCAGAGCGTCGGGCCGGGGTGACGATTCTGATAATTCACCGGTGTTGAGACTTCGTGATCGTAGCAAAGGCGATCGTTTTACGAGACCGGATGAGGAGCGACGACATCGTGACGGCAATCAAGTAAGTGAATCGGCTAGATCTAAAAGAAGATATCACAGCTCTTCATCCGACGATAATGAAGACTCCCGGTACATCCATTCAAGTAAGCGCCCGCGTATTTCTAGATCTAGGAGTAGGCTAAATGATAACGAAATCTTGGATAAGTTTCTATCAATATTGAATCAGGTCAAGAGTTCAGATAAACCCCGGTT
The DNA here is from genome assembly GCA_963584085.1 of Pyrausta aurata. Lineage (NCBI taxonomy): Eukaryota > Metazoa > Arthropoda > Insecta > Lepidoptera > Crambidae > Pyrausta > Pyrausta aurata. The sequence continues at coordinate 10,900,290 of OY757262.1, read as the reverse complement.
GACATTCAATACTAATGTTATTCCTGAATTTGATCCCATGTCAAAAGAACAAACTATATTGACTTGGCTTACAAAAGTTAAAGAGTGCGCGGAGATTTACGGGTGGGAAGATAAAGAAATTATCCATTACGCTTTGCCTAAATTAACTGGAGTTGCAAAATCATGGTACCAGGGGTTACCATCATTACTTTATTCATGGTCCGAATGGAAAAAGAAATTAATTGAATCTTTCCCTTGTCGCGAGGATTATGCTGAGCTCTTGACCGAGATGCTAAGTAAAAAGGCACGATACGGGGAATCTCTGGAGCACTATTTCTATAGCAAAGTAAATCTTTTGAACCGATGTAAAATATACGGGAGGCAGGCGGTTGACTGCATTTTATATGGGGTAGAGGATAGGGCCGTTAAGGTAGGCGCTCAAGCAGCACAATTTACGGAACTAGAGCAGGTGCTGAAATATTTCAGAACTGTTAAGGTCGGACACGTTAGGGATCAGTCTAGTTCTTGATTTCGTAATGATAGGCGACACGCTCCAAATACAAGACCAGGCACTAGTAGGGACGGTGTATCGAATAATAACATCAAATGTTTCAACTGCAGCGAAATTGGTCATCGTAGCCTAAAATGCGATAAACCAGCTGTTCAATGTACATATTGCAACAAACTTGGGCATCAATTAGAGTTTTGCTATAAGTATAAATCCAATAAAGCTTTGGAGAGGGAACAGGGTCAGGTAAAAGATAAAAATGAAAAGCAAGTATCGAGACTTAGTGTTGATGACGCCAACGATAAGTATATTATTGATATAAAGGTCGACGATAGTGTCGTTAAATGTCACGTGGACTTAGGTAGTCAGTGTACTCTGATAAAAGCCAGCAAGGCAAAAGAGCTTGGGCTCAACGTGGTAGTGTCTGAAAATTTACCGGTGTTGAAGGGTATAGGGGGTAACTTGATCGTCCCAGTAGGGGTGACCAAAGGTACGGTAGATGTCCAAAATATAACAGAGACTATAGACATGTACGTTGTTGAGGACTATGTCGTGAACCAACCAATTTTATTAGGACATTCATTCACAGAAAAGCCAGATATCATTATAACCAAGACTCCATCGGAACTCATATTTCAGAGGATAATAAATTCTAACATACCCTTAAAACTTGTTAAAGAAGTAAAAATACCCAGTCAAACAACAATACCTGTTCTTGTACAGTCAGATTCGCAAGAAACTGGCCACGTATTAGTCCATGGTTCACTACGAGGTCCCGAAGGTAACAAATACTATTTACATCCCGGACAGTATGAAATTAAGGACGGCAGAAGTACTCTATTAATATATAACGCCTCAGCCAACCCCATAACTTTTAATGAAAAAAATCTTCTGACTCGCGCCACATATAAAAATGATGCCAACGGTTTTGGATCCCTTGAAACTTTTACAGCCTTACCACAAATCACTTAAACAAAGTTTTAGGCACTGTTTAACAAGATTTTAAGAAAATCCTTACCACAAATCAGTTTTTGGCGCTAAAACACTCTTTTAAACAGTGTTTTAGTTAAACACCCTCCCCCCTATTTTATCTTGTGTTTAACCTCAAAAAATAGACAGATTGACATTTGACAACTTGACTTTCGTTTCGCGGTAAATCGAATTCGTGCTTTCCTATAGAAAATATTATGGATGATTGATTTCACAACAATTGATTTATTGGACTTAATCAACAAACAAACAAAACAAGTTCACATTAGACACTATTTTGGACATACTTTTGTAAAATCAAATTCCACTCAGCAACTTTATGACGGTTTGTGTTGGTATCCGTGTTTCTGTTTTCTACCACGTCTTTCGAACTTTCTATAAGCTGTTTATGGATATCCTGTAATAAAATAAACAATTACAATGCTATCACGTTTCCAAACCCCACATACGGCGACTATGTAGTAGTTATTATTATCCATTTGATTTACCTTTTCGTCTTTTGTCCAATTGTCCGAGCGATCTTTCTTTTTTTGATTCATGTTGAAAACAAATCAGTCAATACACCACAAAATACGACTTTTTACAAATGAATTGAAAACTCGCTCTATATTTACAAACTCCTGTCAAAAAGTCAAAACAAATCAGATTCTTCTCATTCTTCTGTGATTACAACTTTTTTTTAAAGATTTGGGTTTTGTTACTATTCAGCCATCATTTCAAGAAGCTTTTGTTCATTTACCCTGAAGTGTGTTGAATGCAACCTGCGTACTAGGAAATGTTATGAATGAACTGAGTGAATGAATGAATGTTTGTATCTAAAACTGGTGTTTAGTTAAACACTGCCCAAATACCTATTTGTGGTACAAAATGTTAAACACTGTTCTAAACCCTTTTTAAATTTAACACAGTTTTTAACTAAACATGACTTAAAACCAGTTTTAACGGATGATTTGTAGTAAGGCTGTTAGTCTTCAAATTAATGAGACCAATTTAGATTATATACCTCGTGTGTTCATAAGTTTTGAGACAAACTTGGTAGTTAAAAAAATTAATTAAATATTACTGGCTGCTATTTAATTCTTTTTCCAATTTTGAATTTGGAATGTTTACTTTTAATACCTTTGACTTTCAAATTTATTTCTGTCAATTTTATCGTGATGGAGGGGACTAAAGAATTGCGTGCGACCGTGATATCGCTATTTAAGGCGGGAAAAAAACCAATGGAGATTTTCCGTGAGGTGAAAACTTTTGGCGTAAACCGTAACTTCGTGTATTACACTATCAAACGATACAATGGGACAAGTTCCTTGCAAGATCACCAAAGGAGTGGTCGGCCACGCTCTGTAAGGACGCCTGCGAACATCAAAATCATCCGAGAGCGACTTCGCCGAAATCCATGTCGCACTCAGAAAAAAATTGCTCTGCAGACTAAAATTTCGCGCGTTTCAGTCAACAGAATACTGAAATATGATCTTTAGGTAAAGGCGTATAGCCGTAGAAAACTTCACTTTTTAAACGATCGGCTTCGTAAATTGCGACGCGAACGTTGTCCATTACTGCTTAGGAGACACGATGCGAGGAAGATACTGTTCACCGATGAGAAATTTTTTTAATGTCGAAGAAAAGTTCAACCGACAAAACAATAAAGCCTATGCCAAAAGTAGCAAGGATGTCCCAGCTTCAGCACGGAATGTCTCGCGTACTCATCATCCGGCAAGTGTGATGGTATGGTGGGGAGTTTCGTATGAAGGTGTCACTCCGCTCCATTTCTGTCAACAAGGCGTCAAGGCGAAAGCCAAGAATTATCAAAATGACATCTTAGAGCCTGTTGTGAAACCCCTATCTCATACTTTATTTAACAACAAATTTTGGGTTTTCCAGCAAGACTCAGCACCATCCCATAAAGCAAAAACCACCCAAGCTTGGTTGAGGGAAAATGTGCCGGCTTCATCGCGGCGAACGAATGGCCCTCCTCCAGCCCCGACCTAAACCCGCTGGATTATTCTCTATGGACTGAGTTAGAGCTCAGGGCCTGCCAGAAGTCCCACCCAAACTTGGAGTCACTGAAGCGAGCTCTTGTTCGAGAAGCAAAGCGAATCCCGCTAGAAAAGATTCGTGCCGCCATTGATGATTGGCCAAATCGTCTAAGGGCCTGTATTAAAAACAAGGGTGGACATTTTGAATAAAATATATATTTTATTGTTGATTATTATCTACTTAGTGTTCACTGTAAATTTTAGAAATATAAGTTAATTATTTAAAAAGTTATGCCTCTTTTTTTTCGTCTAAAAACTTATGAACACACGAGGTAAAATGTGGGGAGTCGTTAACTGAAGAGGAACGGTTGCAACTCCAGAAGTTACTTTCGCAATACGGTGATCGCTTTTCACAAGGCCTTAAGGATCTAGGATATACGAACGTAACTGAGATGGTGATAGAGCTAGAAGATACACAACCCATTGTTTATCGGCCGTACAGGCTTTCTCAGTCTGAACGTGCCTTGGTTAGAAACATGGTCCAAGAAATGCTCGATTCTGGTATAGCTAGGGAATCGTGCTCCCCTTATGCGAGCCCAATCGTGTTAGTTCAAAAGAAAACTGGCGAAAAACGACTATGCGTTGACTACAGGGCGGGCATTAAATAGAAAAACAAAAAAGGATCACTACCCGCTGCCCCGTGTCGAGGACCAATTAGATGGGTTATCCGGTAACACCCTTTTCACGTCCCTGGACTTAGCCTCAGGATATTACCAGATACCCATTTCTGAAGAATCCCGACATAAAACTGCATTTGTGACGCCCGACGGGCAATTTGAATATAACCGCATGCCTTTCGGGTCGGTTAATGCACTGTCGGTTTTTCAGACAAAATTTTACAGGAAGCAAAAACCAATTAAGCCATTGTCTATATGGATGATATTCTCATCCCCTCCAAAATTTTTTCAGAAGGCTTACAAAGGCTAGAGGAGGTGCTTAAGCTTTTACAAAATGGAGGACTAACATTAAAATTAAGTAAGTGCAATTTCTTTCAATCCAAGCTTGACTTCCTCGGGTTTGAAGTCAGTGCTGAAGGTATTCGACCAGGATCTAGGAAAACTGAAGCGGTATCTTAATTTCCTGCACCCCGTAACCAACATGAGCTTCGTCAATTTCTGGGTCTTTCTGGTTTCTTTCGACGTTTTATCAAAAACTATAGCAGCATCACTTCGCCACTTACAGATTTATTAAAAAAGGATGTATCGTGGACCTGGAATAGCTCTTACGTGCAAGCTTTCAATGAAATTAAAAAAATGTTGACTCAGCGCCCGCTTCTGTCTTTGTACAATCCAAAAGCTGATACCCAATTGCATACAGATGCCAGCAAAGACGGTCTAGCTGGGATCTTACTGCAGTCCAACGATAGTGGTATTTTTCAGCCTGTATCTTACTTCAGCCGTAAGACTACACCCGATGAGCGTAAGCTGCACTCTTATGAATTGGAGATATTGGCTGTAATCGCATCCTTGAATCGTTTTCGCGTTTATTTGATCGGAGTTCCATTTAAAATTTTTGACACGAAACGAGACATAATTCCGCGAGTTGCTCGTTGGTGGGTTCAACTACAGGAGTATGATTGCTCGATACAGTACAGGCCCGGATCACGAATGACTCATGTTGATGCCTTGAGTCGTAATCCTGTAGAACAAACCCAACCAGAATGTCACGTTTTAGATTCTTTTGCAGTAGAAGAACTAGGTCAGGATTGGCTTAGTACCGTACAAAGTGCTGACGACGAAGTTAAGCGCATAAAGGAAGTACTAAGTAATCCGGACTCTGAGCAGGTAAAAGATTATTGCACTAATTACAAGCTCAAAAATGACCGCATCTACCGTTTAGTCGGGGACGAACTCAAATGGTTAGTACCCAAAGGAGTGCGGTGGCAGATAGTCAAAAGAAACCACGATGATGTTGGACATTGTGGCTTCGATAAAACGCTTGAACGTATAAAAAAGCATTATTGGTTTGCGAAGATGCGACGCTTCGTAAAAAAATACGTTCAATCGTGTCTCGAGTGTGCTCATCATAAAGCCCCTGGTGGTAAACGGGAAGGCGTACTCCATCCTATAGAGAAAGTCAGCATCCCTTTCCATACCATCCATGCAGATGGTCTGCATGGATGGTCTGCTTGGTCCATTTATTAAAAGTAAAAAGAGAAACTGTTATTTGTTGGTAATTATTGACGGCTTCACCAAGTATCTATACTAATATTATAAAGCTGAAGAGTTTGTTTGTTTGTTTGTTTGTTTGTTTGTTTGTTTGTTTGTTTGTTTGAACGCGCTAATCTCCGAAACTACTGGTTCGAATTGAATAATTCTTTTTGTGTTGGATAGTCCAGTTATCGAGGAAGGCTATAGGCTATATAACATCACGCTACGACCAATAGAAGCAAAGATATAGTGGTAAATGTGTAAAAAACGGGAGAAAGAAGTCACTTTTCCACGCGGACGAAGTCGCTGGCAAAAGCTAGTATCAATATAAGCCCAGTTAGGAACACCAAATCTTTGACAACTATAAAAGTCCTAAAAGATCACATCAGCTATTTTGGAGTACCTTCCCGTCTCATAACTGATAAAGGGACTAGTTTCACCAGTAAAACGTTTAAAGATTTTGTCACCTCGTACGGCATTAAACACATCGAAAATGCTGTCGCAACACCTCGAGCCAATGGGCAGGTTGAGAGGTATAATCGGACTATTCTCGACGCTCTATCAACCTCATCTCACGGTGGTAACAGTAAAGAATGGGACGAACACATTGCAGATATACAAGTGGGTTTAAACACAATGTCAAATAAGACTACAATAAAAAGTCCATCCGAGCTACTCTTTGGTTTTAACATCACGAGTCGATCCCAGGGCATCTTAAGTGACGTCATTAATGATACGACTCGTGTTGCTAACCCCGAAGAAATAGTAGATATTCGCGAAATAGCAAGTCGTAAAATCAGAGAACAACAAACTAAGGACGCTCAAAGATTTAACAAAGGTAGGAAAGTAGGGACACAGTATTCAGAGGGTGATCTGATAAGGGTAGAAAGGCAAGTTCTAGAGAGAGCGGTGGTCTAAAAAATATACTGTTATTCTGTCCAAAGTGATATTGATTTTTATTGTCTAGCATTTATAAATAAAATACTCTGTGTGAAATAAAATAAGAACAGTGTGATTGTGGCAATTTGAAAAATAAACAAGTTTGAAGCAATAACGTGGTTTCACTTCTGAAACTATCCCACAATCGGTTAGTTAGTTTAGGGGTTATAAGGCCAGTTGACCACGCTGAGTACGCGTCTCCAATTGTACCCGTTTTAAAACGAAATGGATCAGTCCGTATATGTGTAGATTATTCAGTGAGTATAAATAAACAGTTGGTAGTAGATCAGTACCCTCTACCGACTATAAATGAATTATTTGCTAAGCTATATGGAGGAGAACAGTTCACTAAGCTTGATCTATCTATGGCGTACAACCAGCTTGTTTTAAATGAAGAATCACAAAAATATACATGTATTAATACCCACCGGGGTCTTTTTGCTTATACTAGGTTAGTGTTCGGGTTGGCATCGGCGCCGGCTATTTTCCAGCGTGTCATGGAAGGGTTGCTTGCGGGCATTAGCAGTGTATCGTGCCTACTTGATGACGTCCTCATTACAGGCCAGGATAGGGTACAACACCTGGAAAGGCTGCATCAAGTTTTGCAGCGGTTACAAGATGCCGGGCTGGTGTTGCAAAAAGAAAAATGTGAGTTTTTCAAAGATGAAATTAATTACCTGGGTTATGTGATCAATAAGGAGGGGTTAAAAAAATCATCTGAAAAGATCAGCAAGGCAATAGTTCAGGCACCGGTCCCAACAAACGTCAGTCAACTGCAATCGTTTTTGGGTCTTGTCAATTATTATAGATGTTTTGTCTCTGAGGCGTCGTCAATTCTGAGCCCCCTGTATGACCTGTTAAAAAAGGGTAAAAAATGGCAATGGTCTAAGGCGGAAAATGATTCTTTCCTTGAAATTAAGAAGAAATTAACATCTGTTCAAATTTTGACGCATTTTAATCCACACGCTAAAATTATTTTAACAGTGGACGCGTCTCCTACAGGCCTCGGAGCTATCTTATCACAAATTGATAACAATCAAGAGAAACCTATAGCTTTCGCATCCCGGACGCTAAGCAGCGCCGAGAAAAATTATTCACAAATTCAAAAGGAGGCAACGGCAATTATTTTCGGTGTACGCCGTTTTCATCAATATTTATACGGCAGATCTACGCCTTTCATACTTCGCACAGACCATAAGCCATTGCTCGCAATTTTTGGGCCTCATAAAGGCATACCAGAAATATCGGCTAACAGATTGCAAAGATACGCTTTATTTTTAAGCGGATATAACTATACGATCGAATACGTAAAAAGTAAAGATAATTGCGCGGACTATTTATCTCGCGCCAGCCGGCCGCGTCGGCCGCGACTTTGGTAGCGGGCGGGAGGGGGCAGGAACCATGTGCCCGCGCTGCATACGTTAACTTTGTCACACAGGGATCATTGCCCATAACGATACAAGAATTACGAATTGCGACGACCAAAGATTGCACCCTTAGTAAAATAGTTCATTTCGTTTTGAATGGTTGGCCTAGAAAAATAAAAGATTACACAATAAAACCATATTTTTTATGTAGGTCACAGCTATCTTTCGAAAATGGCTGCCTCATGAGAGGACACAAGGCTGTGATACCGGAATATTTACGTCAACAGGTACTTAGAGAACTGCACTCGTCACATTTGGGCATAGTGAAAACCAAAGCAGAAGCCCGTTCTCGGTTATGGTTTCCAGGCATAGACGAAGCTATTGAAAAAATGATCGGGGGATGCGAAACATGCATTCAATTGCGACCATCCCCGCCGCGAGCAGCGCTAAGGCCGTGGCCACATCCACCCCATGTTTTCCATAGGTTACATTTAGATTTCCTGGGTCCCTTAAACGGTCGGATGTATTTGGTTATTGTAGATGCGTTTTCTAAATGGGTTAAAGTTTTTGAAATGAATAGTTGTACTTCTACGATGTTGATAGAAAAAATGTATGAATTTATGTCTAGGTTTGGATTACCTCACACGCTGGTAAGTGATAATGGTACGGCATTTTGTTCTCAAGAATTTAAAAATTTTTGTTCATTAAACGGAATTACGCATATGACATCGCCGCCTTACCATCCTGCCAGTAACGGTCAAGCCGAAATTTACGTTAAGATGGTAAAGAAAGGCATTAAATCAAGTATATTAAACTCCAAAAATTTAAGAGATAGCAGAGTAAATTTATTTAAATATATGTTTGACTATCGTAACTCTTTACATTCATTAACGAACTCATCACCGGCTGAATTAGTGTTTGGTAGAAAGTTAAGATCACGATTAGACCTTATGCTCCCGTCTCGTACTTCGCCCTCGGTTACCTCCCTTGCTAACATCGTGAAATCGAAACAGTATTCACAGGTTGAATCACGTGGTGGCAACAATATATTATTTTCTGTGGGACAATATGTACTTTATAAGCCAGGGATGGCGAACCTATGGCACGCGTGCCACGAGTGGCACGTTTGAAAGTTTTCTTAGCACGCAAGGACAATCAATTTTCATCTTATTTTATCATTTAAAGTAAATACTAAGCTGCTGTTGGAATAAAACAAGCTTTGTTTGAAATATAGCAAATTTCTATATTATTTTAGAATACAATGATGGGAACAATGTTCACCGCATTGCCACAAAACCAGAGAGAGCGATGACAGATGTGTTTTTTTCTTAACTTACAAAGGTGATACCAGTATCAATACAACAATTGTTTATTGGGCCCAGAGAAATGAAAAACGGGACATTTTAGGTTGCTGATATTCCGTGTTTATTCGTGAATCCGAGATCGAAATAATAAAATTACAGGAGTGAGCTTATGCATTTATACAAGTGGTAAACACTAGCGACATCTCTTTGCATTATCGTGAACTTATTAGTAACTCTAAGCACCATGCTAAACTGATGATAATCAAGCCATTCAATAATAAGTTAAATAGTTCATAGACAGTTTATTGGATGGCGCTGTTTAACATGCTGCCAGGCCCACATATATTAAATCTAGCTATTAAATCGTATAGTATAGTGCCCCTAAGTACATATTTTAATAACTACGTATAGATATAGAATTAAAGTAAAATGACTATGTTTAGTACTACCTCTTATAAAAATGTTTTTGTTATAGGTGATATTAATATTGATTTAATTATTTCTGCAAATGAAAAAAAACAAGAAAGAACTAATAGACTAGACTACTTAAACATGCTATCACTTCACGGTCTTTACGCGGCTCATAAACTACCTACGAGGGGAGATGGCTGCCTTGACCACGTCTTGATGAGACTTGATAATAAAAACAATACTGCGCTTACTGTTGTTTTAGATACAACCATAACAGACCATTCTTTTGTTCTTCTATCTATCACTAGTAAGTATCAACAACAAACACCTGTGCAAAAACTTAAAACCATTGTTGATTATGATAATGCACACAAGAGACTAATAAATACTGACGTGTCTTTCTTTACTGCTTTTAAAGACCCTGATACTTATGCCTTTGCACTTATAGAAATGGTAAGGACGGCTATTCTAGCTAATTCTAAAAATATAATTGTTTCGAATAGCAAAAGATCCATGAAACCTTGGATAACACGAGGTGCCCTACAGTGTATAAGATTGAGAAATACTTTGTTTTTAAAACATAAATCTAACCCTCACAATACAATTTTATTAATCACATATAAACGTTATCGCACATTCTGTGGAAATCTCATAAAAAAACTTAAAACAAAATACAATAAAGATAAAATTAAGGCATCGGTACAAAACCCTCGAGTTTTATGGTCTACCATAAATGAAATAACTAACTACAAACCACCTAAGTGCAAAAATAGCGACCTACTTAATATTAAATCTTGTCCCCAAGCTTCAATCGATCATGTAAACAAATATTTCATTAACATTGGGCAAACTCTTGCTGAGAATATCTCTACGAGCTCTGTACCACTCGAATCAAGTAAATCAGATAGTCTTGCATCGTCTTTTGCCTTATTCGACACCGATCATAAGGAAGTAGAAAGTATTCTGATGTCATTAGACTCTAATAGTGCACCAGGTTGGGATGGAATCCCTTCCAGTTTTCTTAAGAAATCCAAGGATGTTTTGGTCCCCCTGATCAGTGATCTTGCCAATCTATGCTTTAGCTCAGGTATCTTTCCATATCTTCTTAAGCGCTCCATTGTCACCCCTGTGCTCAAGAGCGGAGATGGCGATGATGTCAACAACTATCGCCCGATATCTGTGTTGGCCTCCATTTCTAAAATCATTGAGAAACTCTTAAATTCTAGAATAATAAATTACCTAAATAAACACCGTATCCTGTCTGCCTCTCAATATGGTTTTAGAAAAGGGCTGTCAACCCAGGATGCTATCACAGAGCTCACTTCTGTTGTAACCAAAGAAATTGACAAGGGCAATAAATGTTTAGTGGCTTTTCTTGACCTTAAAAAGGCCTTTGACACCGTATCTATCTCCATTCTAACACGCAGATTGGAGGACATCGGTTTTCGTGGCACCGCTCTTTCCCTTCTCAGCAGTTACCTCCAGAATAGAAAGCAAGGTGTTAAAATAGAGAGTTTCTTGAGTTCGGAGGAAAATGTTACGTACGGGGTCCCGCAGGGCAGTGTACTCGGTCCAACGCTCTTTTTAATATACATTAATAACCTTTGTAACCTTCGTAACGTTGGGACGAGCATACTGTCCTATGCAGATGACACTGCCATAGTTTTCTCCGGTCAAACTTGGGATAAAGCTAAAGTAGAGGCTGAGAGGGGCTTAGCCGTGGTCAGTTGCTGGCTAAGAAAGAACCTTCTTACTCTCAATACCTTAAAAACTAATTTTGTGTGTTTCGGCCCCTACATTAGTTCGCAGCCCTCACCTGACTTCCAAATTAAGATACATTCATGCTGTGTTCCGTTAGCTAATACCTGCAACTGCCCAAAAATACAAAAAGAAAGTCAAGTGAAATACCTCGGAGTTATTGTGGATCAGAGGTTAAGTTGGTATCCTCACCTGGAACTCACTATAGGGAGGATAAGAAAACTCATGTGGGTTTTCAAATCTATGAGACATGTCATGAGTACCGAGCTACTGAATAGGATATATACCGCCTTAGCCCAATCTATACTAATATATTGTATTTCAGTTTGGGGGGGAGCAGCTAAATCATACTTTCTTAATCTAGAGCGAGCGCAAAGATCACTGATAAAGGTTATGTACTGTAAGCCTCGTAGATTCTCTACTGAAACCCTATATGTCCACTCTAAGCTGTTGTCTGTAAGAAAACTATACATTTTACACGCGATATTAAGGTATCATAAAACGTTACCCTTTGATCGTGCTAAACTTAACAGGCGACGTAATTATGATGTGGCTCCTGCTTTTCCTACTCGTACAGTCTTTGCAAGGCAGCAATACATAGCTCAGGCTCCTTACCTCTATAATAAAATTAACCGTAAGCTTAGTATTTACCCAATGCCCCTATTCGAGTGTAAGAAAACGATAACTGTGTGGCTCTCCTCTCTTAATTACGAAGATGTAGAATACCTTTTGGTAAAAGTAGTTTAACTTCACAAACATAAAGCACAGAGACATGCGCTCACGCAATGCACACTATTCACTCACACCCATACCCACGCCCTCATCCATGGCCATACACACACACAAACACACACTCACACACACACACACACACACACACACACACACACACACACACACACACACACGCACACACACACTCACACACACACCCACACCCACACACACACACAAACACACACAAACACACACATACACATCACACACAAACATACACATCACACAAACACAATCAATTTTTATTTTATTTTTTTTTATTTAAATTAGATTTTTGAGTTTTCCTACTTGACTGTACTCTGTTTTATATCCAGTGCAACCTGTACAGACATAAAGTTTTTGTTTTTACTTTTCCACCTAGTTTATTAACATAATACAGTGTTAAATATCTTTATTGTAAATCATAAGGAAGAGCGAGGCTATCCCTACACAAGTATCACTTAGATAACTTTATGGGAAGCCCCGGCATTATATTTTGTTAAAGATTTTAAGAAAAAAAAAAAAAAAAAAAAAAAAAAAAAATGACTATGTTTAATAAAGATATACATAAACATCTTGTTATTTGTATTGTGTGCCTACTCCTAGTGTATTGTTGTAACATACATAATTTAGAGCAAACTAGTTAATTTTACGACAAAGTTTAAGAAATTTGAAGTTTACCTAACTATCATCCTACCTATTTTCATACTTTGAGTGAAGTGTGCTTATCAATGAAACACCAAAAGTAACATATTTTATTAGGTTTGACATATTAATTTACAATCCAAAGTGACTTAACTAGATATTTATTCACTACATTACATACTAATCGGTTCCGTCCAACGGTAATATACATATATTGTTAAATGCGCGTTTTATCATCCCTCGGCTGGTCTGGATAGTAGCCACTCTTGTCACGTCATCTCGTCCGTCGTGGCTCTGAATGATGCGACCCAGTTTCCAGTAGCAGGGTGGTAGTCTCTCATCTTTGATCAGCACGAAAGTTCCGACTCTGAGGCGAGGTTGCTGGAGCAGGCTGATGTAGTCTCGCGACCAGCGCCGCCAAAAATCTTGAAGCATCTGTTGGATTTGTTGAAAGTGAGTAAGTCTTGAGCTCGGAACTCCTTCGTAATCATAGTCGGGTATTGATCTAAGCGACCTACCAATCAGGAAGTGAGCTGGTGTTAAAATAGATATATTATCAGAATCGGTACAGGGGATTGGACAAAGTGGGCGTGTGTTTAATATCCCTTCGATTTGAGTTAAATATGTCAAAAATTCGTGTAATTGTAGTGTAGTAAAATGTCGTGGTATTGTTCGTTACCTTCCCTTAAATGTACGTTTTCTCATTTGCAATTCCTTAGTAAAGCCACATATTGATTACCTTGTTGAAATCTGGGTAACGGCAGCTAAAATTAATACTGAAATTGTCCAGGTAGCACAAAATAAACTGCTTAAGGCTGCTGTCACCTACCTCCTAACAAAGTTCAAGTGCAGTTTTCTTCCCAAAAATGACTTAACTGATAACTTTTTTTGACTGATTTGTGTAGAAATAAGCTATCTACATAAGATATAAGCTCTGAATTTTTGATTCAATCTTTAAAATGCCTGTAATTTGCAATCATAGAAGCCAAATTGACGGTTTTTCTGGTGCACTTTTCTAGATCAGTTGTTGACATCAGCTATCGAAATAACATAAACTTTAAGGGAATTACGTACGTCTACAAGGTGTTGACTCTGTTTTTTTTATTTATTGCTCTGGTTATTCCAAATGAAGACAAAATTGAAACCATGTTTTGGCATAAAATACGCACCTAAAGACAGGCGATTATCTCTGAGATACATTGCACTTATTCTGTGTTATTTGATAAAACAATGTTATAGAGGTTTCTATCTTTGTCTTAGCATCTAAATTCTTGATTTTATCGTGTACAATATATTCAAAATATCTTACTAAAGTAACCTATAAATTTGAGATTTGGAGCTGTCACGGACGTTCATCTTCGATCGAAAATTGACAGACAGCGCCGAGCGCTCGGAGGGGAAGGGTGTGTCGCTCGTTGTCTTCGCTGCTAGTCTTTTATTTCGTGTATGATACTCATTCCAAATTTGAAATTATCACGCTTTGCACAAATTTTATACGGCGACCAATTCGCTTTGAGGCTTTATGCAACAGGCATAAAGCCACATAGTGCATTTGCATCGTCGATGGTCTCTTATTATAACAAAAAGTATTTGTTCTTTTATTTGGTTCTGAAGTTTACGCGAATACTCATTACAATAAAACAACAATTTTACGGATTGATTTCGCGAACGTTTATTTTTATTTTATGCCTGACGTTTCGAATGCTTTACAGCATCCGTGGTCACAGGCAGACTAAGGTGTTATTTGTCATTACATAGTTATGAAAAATTAAATTAAACTACCGTCACTCATTAATATTAATTGATGTTCCTATCCACGCAGAAAGAGCTTACAGTGTCTTGAGATCTTGCAGTATGAGATGTTGGTTGTGTCTTCAAAAGAATAGGATCCCATGCCGGTGGAACTTTCCAACCATCTTCTCTATTAAAATTAGGGTATTTTCTTATTTCTATGGCCTCACGTAGCATGCGAGAAACAAAACGCCGTTCTTTCGCGAGTACCTTAGGTTGGTCAAAACGTATGAAGTGGTTAGGTTTATCCAAGGCATGTTCACATACTGCAGATTTCGTTGACCGTCTATGTTTCATGTCAGCTATATGTTCTTTAATCCGCACGCCTATACTACGCTTTGTTTGACCGATGTAGGAGAGGCCACAGTCACATTCCAGTTTGTACACCCCTGCATCTTGAAGAGGTATGTGACACTTGACCGGTGGTAAAAATTGGTTAATCTTCCTTTGCGGCTTGAAGTAGGTTTTGATAGAAGCTCGCTTTAAGATGTTCCCAATCTTGTCAGTGACACCCTTCATATATGGTAGTACGGCAGGTTGGCGTTCAACTGTCATGGGCTTAGCACGGGGTCTGCAACGACGTGGTACTGGAAGCTGGTTGTCCCGGAGTACCTTCCTTACATGCTGAAGCTCAGCAGCCAGGTGTCGGTCGTCACAGATGCCCCTCGCTCTCTGAAACAAAGTTTTGCCCACGGTAGCTAACTGTGATGGATGATGGTGAGAAGCACCATTGAGATATTTATCAGTATGGGTCGCTTTTCTAAAGACTGTATGGCTAAGCGTATGATCTGGATTCCTAGTAAGTAAAATATCTAAGAAAGCTAGTTTATTGTCTGCTTCAATTTCCACAGTAAATTGTATTTTTGGATGAATTGAGTTGAGATGATTAAGAAAAGCAGAAACACTATTGGTGGGTAAAATTGTAAAAGTGTCATCTACGTACCGTTTATAAAACCTCGGCGTTACAGGTGATGTGCTCAGGGCTCTGGCTTCAAAATCTTCCATGAAGACATCAGCAACAACAGGTGATACTGGAGAGCCCATTGCAACACCATCAACTTGAACGTAGAAGCTGTTATCCCACAGTAAATAGCCAGATGTAAGGCAATGCTCCAATAGTTCTGCATATTCAATCGGCATGTCCAATTCAACTAACTTTCTTTTGGTGATTTCAATGCAGTCCTGTACAGGTAAACTTGTAAATAGGGACTGTACATCAAAACTAACCATTGTCTCATCATCTTTCAATTGTAGGTGTTTAAAGCATTCGAAACGTCAGGCATAAAATAAAAATAAACGTTCGCGAAATCAATCCGTAAAATTGTTGTTTTATTGTATTTGTTCTTTTATAAAGATTTTTAGTTGTATTTTAATAGTTGATAATTATTATGTAAACTTGCATATAAAGTAATCCTTATTAATACTATAAACATGAAAGATTTGTATGTATGGCGACTATTTCAAGAGGTTCATGAGTTATAACAAAGATCTTTTACCACATACAATGTGTATTTTCGAAACTAGATCAAACAAAATGTGCAGATATAAGGACCAAAATTATCGACAAATATGATTATAATAATAAATTGTCTATAAAATAATATTGTGATACATGATGAGCAAACTGTTTCTATCACCAAACAGTTAAATGACAATTTTAGACAAATACTAAATTAATTAGGCCAAGAATAAGCAATCGTACCAATTCTATTGCATATTATGTATGGGGTTGCAAATAATAATCTTATTTATATAAAATAAAGTAGTATCAGTAACACTACTTTATAGTTCAACAACGGTAGACCGATTTTTATGATATTTACTTTGTTGAATTGGTATTTACCTCTTACCCCTTAAGTTATTATGAAACGGAGCTGGGGCGTGCTGAGGCTGGATACGAAACAAAGTTTACTGGGGCCACTAGTACTTACATCCATAAAAACTGGCAACGGGTAAAACGGACTCACGTTCCGTACGGGATAACTGAGTAATAATGAATGTACATTTTATGATATTTTGTGTCTGCTGGCGAATAGTTATTTTTTAACCGATTTCAAAAGGAGGAAGTTATCAATTAGATTGTATGTTTTTTTTGTATGTGTATCATCCTCATATCTCAGTCATTTGTTGACAGATTAGATTTTATTTTTCGTTTTCTTATAGAGTTTAACTTTTAATTGGTCCGATTGTGGCCAAATCTTGAACTGATGATGGGGTCTTGGTGTAATCGAGGGAAACTCTTAAATTTAAAAGGCGCGTTTAGTGTTTTTGTACTAGTTTTTCAATGTTTACGTGTCTTTACGTCTGATAGTCACTATTTTGTAGAACTGAGCTGATAGTGGAACTCCTTAATGGCTAGGAGTTCAGTGATTATGACGCCGGAACTTATGTAAGGTACTTTGTAGCTTATTAAAGAGCAGAGTCAAAAGGTGAAACCCCTCCCCTTGATTTTAATGACTAACAATTTGCAAGTAAAATAACTTTTGTAATAAAGTAAAAACCGACTTCAAAAACAAAATACACTAAAAAGTTCTTAATAAACTCTTGAAAGGACTCCATTCCAAAGACAAGGTTTGCCTAAAATGAAGTCCTTTCAAGAGTTTATTTAAGAATTTTTGTTGTTTTTTTTTATGAAGTCGGTTTTGTTGAAATAGTATGGCGGTGAAGTGATCATTAACCCAACAAAATTAAAGACAAATAAGGGCTTTTGTTTTTAGTATTTGACTTTGAGTAGTAAACATGTTGTGTTTATAAATTATCTAACATCATTCATGCTTTGGATTTTGA